>ML379204.1:0-95073 GCA_005239525.1 Nicotiana knightiana | reverse complement strand
AGACCTAGTCTGATGAATTTTCTCCTAGGATCAAAATCTTAGTCCGATGAATCTTTCTCCTAAGATAGAAGACCTAGTCTAATGAATTTTCTCCTAGGATCAAAATCTTAGTCTGATGAATCTTTCTCCTAAGATACAAAAATAAATGGAAAAAAAAAACAAAAAAAATCCTTTTTGATTCATTTTAGCATAGATACACAATTCAATAATCTCATTTTCCAACATAGGGTCTCCATTCCCTAGTTGATTTTATTTTTAGACATAAGGTCTCCACTCCCTAGTCTTCTTTCCAACATAGGTGACCACTCCTTAGTTGATGCCAGCAATAACCCGATGAATCTCATTTCCAGACACCAGCATAACCTGGTGAACTTTTCTTCTCCAGACACTGGCATAACCCAGTGATCTCTTTTCCCCAGGCAACATCATTACCTGTTGACCTTTCCAGACACCAGCATAACCTGGTGATCTTCTCTTTTCCTGAAAACGGCATAACCCATTGATCATTTCCAGACACTAGCATAACCCAGTGATCTCCTTTTCCCGGCAACAGCATAACCTGTTGACCTTTCCAGACACCAGCATAACCTGGTGATCTCTTTTCTTGACAACGGCATAACCCGTTGATCCTCCCCCCAGACACCGGCATAACCTGGTGATCTTTTTCTTGACGACATCATAACCTGTCGATCTTGTCCAACATAGGGTCTCCAATCCCTAGTCGATTTTACCTTTGGGCATAGGGTATCCACTCCCTAGTCTACAATAACTCCGGGTGCACCATTCCCGGCTTTTTATTGCTTTCAATAATAAAGTAACACATATTTTATTACAATAACTCACGAAATTTTCCTAGTAAAAACTGGGGCAGAAAATTTCGTTCGTTTGCTTTGATTTTGCGCAGGTTACAATGGATTCGAGACGACCAAAAGAATATGTCTCAATTTAGAATAAAAGAGAAGAAGAAAAAAAAAGAGTTAATCCATTGTGACAACTCATGTCCTCGACTCTAACTCAAAACATTAATTAAAATAAGCATTGTTGTAAATCGCGGGTACATTTCATGTGGCGCGGTTTGCAACGTGTCCAAAAATAACAAGTGCGCGTCATCGTGACTTGTATTAAAATAATTCCATAAATATTAAAAAGCGGCTAAAAAGTAAGAAGGATAAAAAGCACAATAGGTTTAGAATATGTAATTAATCAGATAATTAGGCCAAATATTAATAGTTAAGCGACCGTGCTTGAACCACGGAACTCGGGAATGCCTAACACCTTCTCCCGGGTTAACAGAATTCCTTACTCGGATTTCTAGTCGCAGACAACTTAAAACAGAGTCAAAATTTCCCCGGTTTGGGATTTTTAAAATAAAAAGCTGTCCCGGAACATCGTCAAAAATCCGGGTGGCGACTCTGAAAACTAAAATAAATCCCAAATCCGAATAATGTCACTTTAATTGGAAAAACTCCCTAATCCACCCTTACCGGAAGAAAAAGGAGGTGTGACAGTAAGTAATGGTTATAAATCTTGTCCTGAGGGAATGAAACCCCGGACTACGTATTTCTCACTGATTTCAGAATGGCGCACATGTCGGATGATGAGTATGTGGCGCGCACTGATTTTTGGATTTGGATTAGGTCCACTCCACGGCAACTAACGAGTTGCATATTTTACTCAAAACCTTATGTTAAATTATGTTCTAAAGATTGTTGAAATATTTAGGCTATAAGCCGTGTTTGGGGCCTCGTGCCGATTTGTTTGGACCCTTTTGAGGCTTTTTTTGCTGTTTTTACTCATTATTTATTGATGATTTCACTCAGCCACGTTGTGCTTATTGTTTTCGAAACTCAGCCTGATTTACACTACTTTGAGATTTAAAAATGATGTTTTGGGTCCCTTTTTTGCTGATTCGCCCGAGGGGCTTTTTGAGAGGTTCTGCTGAGTGAGGCCGAGGGCCTGATTGTGAGGATATGATACACCATGAGGTGGCTTGATTTAGCGCTTGGGCTGATGGAGCCCCTCCGGAGTCTGGACACACCCCCAGTGAGCGCACTGAGTGCCGAGTGACGAGTGATTGGGAGGCATGAGTGACTGTGAGGTGATGAGTGATTGATTACGAGTGATGGTGAGGTATTCCCAAGGGGCTGATTATGAGTGACTGTGAGGCATGCCCGAGGGGCTGATTATGATAAATGTTTTAGCCCGAGGGGATACTTATGATTTTACTTTCACCCTGTACTTATGAAATATGTTTTGCGCGAGGGGACTCTATATGTTTTTCATACTAAATCTCTTGGTTTGAAGTTGTTAAAAATATGGATTCTTCAAAGGACTTTTATGAAGTTGGTTTTAAGGCATGATGACTTCATAAATCTATGTGTATACTGTTGGAAAGAAAGGTTGTGCATATTGTGAATTGATGATATTGATTTTTATGTGTTTCCTTGCCGATTAGACTTGATTTATTTTCATTACTACTGAGTTGGCGTACTCACATTACTCCCTGCACCCCTGTGTAGATTTAGGTGCAGATACAGAGCATTAGCTATCTTTTCCGTGCGGAGCCAGAGTGCAGGATATAGAGGTAGTTGTTCAGCATCGGCAACAATCTCTATTTTCCCTTCTTGTTGTATCTAGCTATTTATTCGGAGGTTTTGTATTATAATAGTATACCTTTGGCTTATTTTTCTTAGATGCTCATGACATGTCGGCTCCGGGTTTTGGTGTTGGATGCACTGCGTAATTGGCCTAATATATTTAGTAAACTCTGTATATGTTATGAACTGCTTGAAATTGATTGGGATTTTGAAAGAAACTGTAAACATGAGATTATTGGCTAGCCTAGTTCCTCGATAGGAGCCTTCACGGCCGGTTTAGGATTTGGGGTCGTGACAGGTAACTTCAGTTTATTTGGTTTTAATACTAACTAGTGCATAGAGTCATACACTATAATATTCTTAATTAAATTACTCGAAAGTACAAAACTAAAAACATTTGTTGACTAAATTTTTGTCCAAACCAAGCAAATATCAACACACAGAGAGAGAGAAAAATGTACATAAAGGAATAAATTTGATCATTAGAAATGTCTTGTTACTTGCTTAGATTTAATTGATGAAGATAGAGAATAAACAAAAGTAAAATTTTAGATTTTTTATATTTATGATATAATTAATAATATGTGTATTGTCTAATATAAAATATATATATTTTGGTACGGTATCGGTATTTCGGAATTTTATTTTAAAATACCAAATACCATACCTAATTCCATTTTTTTAAATACTTAAACCAAATACCATACTGAATACCATAATATCGAATACCAAATACCAAAATTTTCAATTTCGATATGGTAATTTGGTATTTACCAAATTATGCACAGTCCTATGCAGAAGTTAAATCGCAGGTGCGAGCCCGCAAAAGCGAAGAGGGAGGACGCAGAAGCGGGCAACGCCAGGAAGGGCAGGGGATGCAAGTGTGTAGCAGAATGCGTATCTACGAGCCCGCAGATGCGTGAATGGCTCCGCAGATGCGATGTTTGAAGGCTTGGGCATTTCCGCAGAAGCGCAGAAGCACCTCTGTAAGTGCGATGCCTGGAGCGCAGATGCGAACCTATTGGCTTAAGTGGTTTCCATAGAAGCGGAGGAATTAACTGCAGAATTGGTTTCGTAGGTGTGGATGAGAGGTCGCAGGTGCGAAAGGCTGGGCAGAACATATAAATACGAGACTTCGAGAGTTTTCACCATTTTCACCACTTTGAGCTCGAATTTTGGAAGATATTTAGAGGGATTTTGAAGTGATTACTGAGGTAAGATCCTTGTTCCCATTTATCTTCAAAATAGATGTTTCTCCACTGATTTTACACCTAGTTGGTGAGTTTTTGAGGTGAAATTTGGGGGTTTTAGGGCTAGAGAATTGGAGAACAAATTTTGGGATTTGAATGACCAAATGGTATCGGATTTTGATAAATTTGGTATGGCTAGACTCGTGAGTGAATGGGATTTCTGGTTTTGTCAGATTTTGACATGTGGGCCTAGGGCCGGGTTTGAGCCAATTTCAAATTTTGGCTTATAATTTCATTTTTTTCTTATGGAATTAATTCCTTTAGCCTATATTAATTGTATTGTACTGCTTGTGTCTAGATTCGGGAGGTTTGGAGACCGATTCGAGAGGGTAAGTCACTTTGGAGTAGAGTTTTGCGCCGGTTTGAGGTAAATAACAGTTTTAAATCTGGTCATGAGGGTATGAAACCTCGAATTATTATATTATGTGAGTATTTAGGAGGTGACGCACATGCTAGGGGATGGGCGTGTGGGAATCGGGAAGTGGTCCATTCCGTGATACTGGAAAGTTGAATAAACTTGTTATTAGATATGTGCTTTTTTTGTGCTATAGAAATTTGATAGTGAATCATGTTAGAAATCATGCTTAGGCTATGTGTTGGTGTTGTAAAGGCTCCCCTTGCGGTCGTGATACCTATTGAATCTTATTGCTTATTGTTACTTGGAATTAGTCATAGTATTACTTGAATATTATACCTCAGTCTCTGTTATTCCCTATTGATACATTATATCCTTCTGTTTTGGTCTGATTCCCCTTTATTACTGAGGGCCATGAGACTAGAGAGGTTGATGAATTAGTGAGGCCGAGGGCCTGTTGTGAGGTATTGATACCATAGCACGTGAGTTGTCCGTGCGGATTCTGGTATGATATTGTAGCACATGAGTTGTCCATGAATATCTTGATATGATACTATAGCACGTGAGTTGTTCGTGGAGCACATGAGTCGTCCGTGCGGATTATAGCGCTTGGGCTGTAGGAGCCCCTCCGGAGTCTGTACACCCCCTGTAAGCGCAGATACCTATTGAGTGTGAGAATTGAGGGCTGAGAGCCGAGTGTTGAGATATTAAGAGAGCTTGAAGGATTGTTTCCCTAATAGGTTGCACTTATTTCATTTGTTGTTGCACTTAGATGATACATGTAATTGTTCTAAAACTTTTGGAAAATATTGTATCTGGTTTAACTGAACTTTGTAATGTGTAACTGACTTAACTTAAATTGACGGAATTGAAACATGTCTACTTTACTTGCTAAAATTACGAAACTGAAATGTATTTGTATAGCTCGTCACTACCTTTCAGTTCCTTATTTATTATTGTCACTTAATAAGTTGATTGTACCCACGCTACACCCTTCACTTAATGTGGAGATCCAGGTGTTTCCAGTCACGGAGGACGTTGATCTCTTGGGCGGTTGAGTATCGGAGATTCACGAGGTAGTTGCCGGCGTTCACAGTCCTTGTCTCTCCTTCCTTGTTATCTTTTCTTTTATGTATTGGTATTTTCACACAGACCCTTGTAGACACTGTTTCTTAGACTGATTGTTTAGATGCTCATGACTTGGTGACATCCGATGTTTGGGGCTATTTTTTCACACTGTATTTTTAGTTTAACTCCTGTTTTTACGAATACTCTGTCATGTAAAAGCTTTTGACTTATCTTTGTGAAACATTGGAAGTATTTTTGAGAATCGGCTTGCCTAGTACCACCGATAGGCACCATCACGATATGTTAGGATTTTGGGTCGTGACAAGTTGGTATCAGAGCCTAGGTTACATAGGTCTCACGAGTCATGAGCAGGTTTTGTAGAGTCTTGCAGATCGGTACAGGGAAATTTGTACTTATCTTTGAGAGGCTGTCGAACCCTTAAGAAATTCCATATTCTTGAATTCTTGTCGTGCGAATCTTTTGATTCTGGTAACTAAATTTCTGTTGTTCTAATTCTCTCATAGATGGTGAGGACGCATACTATGGGGCAGGATGGGCAGCCACCAGTACTACCAGTCAGGGTCGCGAGAGGCTGAAGTCACGGTAGAGGCCACGGTAGGGGTAGAGGTGTAGCTCGCATAGCAGTTAAGGCAGAACATGCAGATCCACCAGTTGCCCCAGTTCAGGAGCAGCCTCCAGTTGTAGATGAGCTTGTGGGACCAGCTCAGGCACCACCTGTTCCCATTGTGATTCCAGACCTTCAGGAGGCCTTGGCTAAGATTCTAACCGTATGCACCAGTCTTGCTCAAGCGGTTCAGTTCCGACTGCAGCAGCCACTTCTTAGGTCGGGAGAGGTATTCAGACTCCAGTCGCCCACACATCAGAGTAGGTGGTACAGGGACTCCAGACACCGGGGGCATCACCAGCCCAGTCAGTTGTAGCTGCCCAGGACTATGTGGTTCCTGTTATGCTCGATGATGAGCAACATATAGTGTAGATGTTTGGGAGAGGATGCACAGGGCTTCTTGGATAAGTTCCATAAGATACTCCGTATAACAGGTATTTTAGAGACCAGTGGGGTCTCGTTCACTACTTTTTAGTTCTCTGGGGCTGCCTTCAATTGTTGGGAGGCTTATGAGAGGCGTAGGCCAGTCGGTGTAGCACCTCTTACCTGGCAGCAGTTTTCCGTTCTCTTCCTGGAGAAGTTCATGCCTCAGTCCCGAAGAGAGGAGCTGTGCAGGAAGTTCGAGCAGCTTCATCAAGGTGATATGTCCTTGACGCAGTATTAGATTAGATTTTCTGAGTTGGGCCGCTATGATGTCTGGTTTGTTCCCACCTCTCTGGAGGTTCATAGATGGCCTCACTTTTCACCTGCAATTGCTGATACAAGAGAGAGCGAGTGTCTAGTGCTACTTTTGATGAGGTTGTCGACATTGCTCGTCAGATTGAGATGGTTCGCAGAAAGGAGCGAGTTGAGAGTTATAGCCATGTTTTTCCCGTTTTTGATTCTTTATGTGTTATTCAATTGTATTGTATTGTATCGGGTTGGTTGGTTCAGGTCCGGAGTGGTTTCGGAATGGAATGAGACACTTAATCTTTTATTTAAATGTTTAGGTCGGAAAAGTGAACCGGATGTTGACTTTTTAGTAAACGATCTCGGATTTGGATTTTTATGGTTCGGTTAGCTCCGTTAGGTTATTTTGGACTTAGGAGCATGTCCGGGATGTAATTTGGAGGTCCGTGATAGAATTAGGCTTGAATTGGCGAAATTTAAAATTTGGCGATTTTCGGTTGGTAATGGAAAATTTGATATCAGAGTCAGAATGGAATTTCGGGAGTGGGAGTAGGTTCGTAGTGTAATTTGTGACATGTGTCCAAAATTTGAGGTTATTAAGACGAGTTTTGGTAGGTTTCGACGTCGTTTGCGAAAATTGGAAGTTCAAAAGTTCTTAGGCTTGAATCCTAGGTTTATTTGGTGTTTTGATATTGTTTTGAGTGTTCCGAAGGCTTGACTTAGTTCGTATATAGATACGTGACTCATTGGTATTATTGGTTGAGGTCCCAAGGGCCTCGGGTGTGTTTCGAATGGTTAGGAAATTGGTTTTGGTGTTGGTGAGTTGCTAAAAATCTGATGGTCTGAGTTTTTCTTGTGTTTCCACACCTGCGGAAAGGAAGCCGCATGTGCGAGGGTCACAGGCGCGGAAGGTGAATCACATATGCGGAATTTGGGAGCTGAGGTTTGGAGCGCAGGTGCGCAGGCTTGGCCGCACCTTCGAGCCCGCAGGTGCAAGGCCTGTTGCGCGCTGCTGCGGAAGCTGGTGACTTAAGTGAAATGCGCAGGTGTGGTGCTTGGACAACAGACGCGAGAAATAGGCCGCAGGTGCGAGAATCCTGGGCAGAAGGTATATATTGCACACTTCGCAAATTTTGGTGCATTCTGCACCATTTTTATTCAATTTTGGAGCTTTTGGGAGATATTTGAAGAGGGATTCAAGGAGTTTTTCATTGAGGTAAGTTACTTGGGCCCTAATACTCGTGTTTATGGTAATTTCCCATATTTTAATCATGTAATTAGTGAAGATTAGGGGTGAAAATAAAGGGGTTAGGGCTTGCGAATTGGAGAGTTTGATTTAGGGATTTGAGGGACCAAATGAGATCGGATTTTGATAAATTTGGTATGGTTGGGCTCGTGAGTGAGTGGGCTTTCTAGTTTTGAGTCGAATTCAGGATTTTGGGATAATTTGATAGTCTTTCTTGTAGAATTCATCCCATTAGCGTATATTGATGGTAATATACTGATTTTGAATAGTTTAGGAGCATTTGTAGGCACAGTCGAGAGGCAAGAGCATAGCGGGTTAGAGATTTGACTGGTTTGAGGTAAGTAACCATTGTAAATCTAGTCCTGAAGGTATGAAACCCCAGAAATTTTATCATTTTACTATATTGAGGTGATACACATGCTAGGTGAGGGGCGTGTGGGCGTGCACCGTTAGGGATTTGTGACTTGGTCCGTCCCATAGCAACTGTAGAGTTGCATATTTTGTTGAAACTATATAATTCCTATGTGTTTTAGAAAGAGTTTCTATAAATTGGGCTGAATGCCATGTTTGGGCCTTGTGCCAGAGCTATGTGGACCCTTAGGGGCCTTTTCCTACTATGCTCTCACTATTTTCAATTGAAAATCTATACTCAGTCATGGTTATTCATGTTTACTGCATAACTCAGTTTTATTACTCTGTTTTGATGCATACACTTGTTGTTTTGGGTTGAATTCCCTGTTTTTACTGAAATGCACGAGTGGCTTGTGAGGTTTATGACTGAGTGAGGCTGAGGGCCTGATTTAGGAGGATATTTATGGGATCGGGATGCACACCGCAACATGTTTGATATAGACCGAGGGCCTGAGTGATTTATGCCATGATTTGGCTTGATATAGCTCTTGGGCTGAAGGAAGCCCTCCGGAGTCTGCACACACCCCCAGTGAGTGCAGGTACCTACTGAGTGCGAGTGCTGAGTGCTAAGTGACTGGGATTCATGAGTGATGGTGAGGTATGCCCGAGGGACTATTTACGAGTGATTGTGAGGCTTGCCCGAGGGGTTGTATATGAGTGATGCTTTTCCCGAGGGGCTGTCTATGATTTCATCATTTCACTCTCTTTTTCATTGAGCCTGTATTGAAACTATTGAAAATGTCTTTAAATGATTTTCATTGGAACTGGATTTAAACGAGATGATTTGACTCAAATACTAATTTGCAAGCATGTTGTATTTTTCTGAGATTTCATAATGTGGACTTTATGTGTTTTACTGCTCAGTCTTTATTTACTGTTGTTACTTATTGAGTTGGAGTATTCACGTTACTCCCTGCACCTTGTGTGCAGACCCAGGTGTTACAGGACGTACTAGCGATTGTTGATTTCATCCGTCGCAGATCTATCGAAGTTAGCAAGGTAGCTGCCAGGCAATTGCAACCGTGCTCTTCTCCCTCCTATCTTCCTATAGATGGTTTTTAGTTGTTTTCCAGCATGTATTAGTCTTAGTATTATTAGACAGATGATTCTCATGACTAGTGACACCCTATGTCAGGCTTTTCTTTATGTACTTTATATTTGTTTTGAATTTCTTTATGAATTTTTATTATTAAATAACTTGAAATTAGCTTTGAAATGAAATATATCGTGTTGTTTTTGGTAATGATTCGGCTAGCCTTGTACCACAATAGGTGCCATCACGACATTGTAGTTTGGGTCGTGACAGGTTAGGGTGGGGCTCAGTCAATTAGGGGTTGCCCCAGAGGGGGAGGTCGATCACGGGGACGCTAGGCCCATTTCTATGCTCTCCCTTCTAGACCAGATGTCATTTCTTCGGATGTTGTGATCACATGTATTGTCTTAGTTTTCCACAGAGATGCCTCTGTATTATTTGAACTTGGTTGCACTTATTCATATGTGTCCTCATATTTCGCTCATTATCTAGATATGCCCCGTGAGTCTCTAGTTTCATATGTTCATGTATCTACTCCGGTGGGTGATATTATTATTGTGGACCGAGTATATCGGTCATGTGTGGTGACTATTGGGGGTCTGGATACCAGAGTAGATCTCTTGTTGCTTAATATGGTCGATTTTGACGTGATTTTGGTTATGGACTAGTTGTCTCCATGTCATGCAGTTCCAGATTGTCATGCTAAGACCGTGACGTTGGCGATGCCGGGGTTGCCAAGTGTAACGACCCGGCCGTTCGTTCCGAGAGTTTAGCCCATTTCCCTTATTTCGGCTTCATTGCTTGTGTGGTTCATCTCTTTTGTGTGGCGTTGGGTTGGTTGACTCGGGTTCAGAGTGGTCGCGATTAGAATTAAGGGACTTAGTCTCTTAAATGAGCTCGATAGTTGGAAAAGTCAACTGGGAATTTACTTATAGGTAAACGACCTCGAAATGTAGATTTTATGGCTCGGATAGCTTCGTTAGGTGATTTGGGACTTACGAGTGTGTTCGGAATGAAGTTAGTTTTTGGCGATTTTTGGTCGGCAGTGGAAAATAGGCTATCGGAGTCGAAATAGAATTCCAGAAATTGGAGCAGGTTCGTAACGTCATTCTGGATGTGTGTACAAATTTTCATATCATTCGGATGAGGTTTGGGTAGTTTCGGCATCGTTGGTGAATTTCGGAAGTTTGAATATCTTTAGGCTTGAATCATGGGTTAATTTGGTGTTTCAATCTTAATTTGGGCGTTCCGAGGGTTCGGTCCGGGTGATCAGTTATGACTTTTTTGTATTTTTGGTTGGGGTCCCGAGGGCCTCGAGTTGAGTCTGGATGGGTAACGACATGATTTTTGGCATTTTGGAGTTGCTGGTGGGAAACTTTCTGGTGTTTCCGCACCTGCGGATGGGGAACTGCACGTGCGAGCCCGCAGAAGCGGACAAGGCTCCACAGATGCAGAAGTTGGATGGGTAAGCAAAGCTCGCAGGTGCGAGACTTGGACCGCACCTGGGGAGTCGCAGGTGCGGAAGAGGGGGACCTGGCCAAGGAGCGCAGGTACGGACGGCTGGTCGCGCCTGCGAGCCCGCAGGTGCGAGTAGAGGGCCGCAGGTGCGAAACTCTAGACTTAAGTCATTTTTGCAGTTGCACACCTGGGACCGCAGGTGCGAGAAAAGGGCCGCAGGTGCAGACATCGCTGGGCAGAACCTATAAAAAGAACCCTTAGCGAATTTTGGCCATTCTTTCACCATTGTTATTCGAGTTTGAAGCTTTTGAAGGGTTTTTGAAGAGGGAAATTGATAGTTATTCATTGTGGTAAGGATTTTGGACTTAAAACTCGTTTATATGTGATTAAAGGTCGGATTAGTGGTTGAAATTTGGGGGAGAACAGTGCTTAAATATGTAATTAGGGCTTGTGGTTTAGAGACCTTAAAAGGGGGAATTTGAGGGGTCATTTGGACTCCGATTTCAATGTTCTTGGTATGTATAGACTCGTGGGAGGATGAGGATTTTTATTGTGTAAATTTCATCAAATTCCGGGACGTGGGCCCGGGGGTCGGGTTTGACCAATTTCGAGATTTTTGAGTATTTTTTATTAGGGTTCGTTCCTTGGCATATTATAATGATATACATCTGATTTTTGGTAGACTTGGAGCACCCGAAGGCCAAATTTAGAGGAAAAGGGGCTGCAGAATAGTATTTTTGTCGGTCTTGAAGTAAGTAACGTTTCCAAACTTGGTTCTAAGGGTTCGAAATCGGAGCTAAATGATTTATGACTATAATTGAGGTGACGCACATGCCAAGTAACGGGCTTGCGGGCATACACCGAGTATTTATGTCCTCGCGTATCCCATGGCACTGCTTAGTGATTATTCCCTGATGATATATGTACTTCTGTTAATGTGGTAATTGTGAACCTATTAGAAATCAAATTAAGTATAAATGCTAGGCTTCACACCGAAAATGCTAAGACCCGAGTGGTCGTATATTACTATCTCATTTTGTGATTATTTTATTTCATGTACTCAGTTATGTTATAGCATATCACTTCATACATCAATCTCAGTATTGTTAATTATATGCATACTTATTATTGTTTCGAGCTGATGGATGCATCTATGATACATATGAGTGAGACTGAAGAGTAATGACCGAGTTGGCTTGATATAGCGCTCTGGCCACTAAGGCCCCTCCGGAGTCTTTACACCCCCAGTAAGCGCATTGATGTTGAGGGATGGATTTTCCCTGGGCATGGATCGTGTCTGAAGTGGATGTTATATGAGGGATGGATCGTCCCTAGACATGGATCTTGTCCGAGTGTTGTATTCCAAAGATGCACTTTATTGGTGGGGCTGGATTGGCCTTTTTCCTTAGTATGGAGTGACTACGGTCACTAAAGATTATGTACATTCCAGGATGGACTTTTCCCTAGGCCTGAGAGCCATATACAATATTGAGTGGACTGATGTGTGAGGGTTATGAGCACTATGTGCATATCCACACTGGTTTCGTACATATATTTTTATGATGGCATGTAAAGTATACTGGCATACTTGGCATATTTACTCATTCTGATAAACTGTTAGCATGTCTAATTTATGTATACTGTTATTGTAAATTCTGAGGTTTTGTCTGTCACTACTTCTCAGCCCATAGTTTGGGTTCGTTACTTCTGAGTTGGTGTACTCACATTACCCCCTGCACCTTGTGTGCAGATCCAGGTACACCAGGACCCGGTAGTGGATATTGAGCAGTTGTCAGAGTTTTCATTGGAGTTGTCAAGGTAGTAGCTGGCGATCGTGACCTCGTCTTCTCTTCCATATTCCACATGTTGCACTTATTTTGAGACTATGTTGTCTATTTCTTCATATCTCTATTTTATGATATAGCAGCTCATGACTGAGTGACACTGGATCTGGGGTTGGAAATTTTAATTTTTTTTATCAAAATATTGTTTTCAATCTTCAGAATCTTAGTATTATCAATAAATTCCTTTAAAAATCGTATTTTACTGGAAATTGAATTTCTTCTAGAAACAAAGGGGCGACTTGCCTGGTTCCACAACAGGCGCCATCACGACTCCGAAATTGGGTCGTGACACTAAGGGTTGAGTGGAGCGGCTCAATAGACTATGTTCCCAGCAGAGTGATTTCATACTTGAAGGCTCAGTGGATGGTTGAGAAGGGTTGTCTATCTTATATGGCCTTTGTGAGGGATGTTAGTGTAGAGACCCATGCTATTGATTCTGTATCGGTGGTGCGAGATTTTCCGGATAAGTGATTGACACAGGAGCTCCTATAAGTGTTCCGATCAGCGAGCGACTCAGGGACGCACATTTAACGTGCTCGGAGAGCCTGTTGATAATTTAGGGCCTGTATATACTAGTACAACGTCAACGAGCATTTTGACCCCCCACTGCTGAAGAATGGTCATTTTTAGGCGGGGGCGATTTGGTTTCAAGGACGATGAAAGAAAAATAAAAAGGAATGACATCACAACGGGATCCTAATCTTAAAAATAAAGGGGATATGTGTTTCTTGCAGACATAGCGGGCATGCCGCCTGACAGGGATATTGACTTCGGTATTGATTTGGTGCCGGGAAATCAAGACATTTCTATTCTACCGTATCGTATAGCACCGTCGGAGTTGAATGAATTGAAGGAGCAACTTCGGGAACTCCTTGATAAGGGGTTATTCGGCTTAGCATATCACCTTGGGGTGCACCAATTCTATTTGTAAAGAAGAACGATGGTACTATGAGAATGTACATCGATTACAGACAGCTGAACAAGATCACAATCAAGAACAATTATCCTTTCCCGCGTATTGATATTCTACTTGACCAGCTTCAGAGAGCAATGGAGTTTTTCAAGATTGATTTGAGTTCAGGGTGTCACCGGCTGAAGATTCAGGACTCAGATATTCTTAAGACAACTTTCAGGACCCGATATGGAAATTATGAGTTCCTTGTGATGTCTTTTGGGCTGACCAACGCCCCAACAATGTTCATGCATCTGAGTAAGAATGTGTTTCAGAATTATCTTGACTCGTTCGTTATTGTATTCATTGATGATATCCTGGTGTACTCTCGTAGCCAGGAGGAGCATGCCCAGTATCTGAGGATCATGTTGCAGCAGTTGAAGGAGGATAAGCTTTATTAAAAGTTCTCCAAGTGTGAGTTTTGGCTCAGTAAGTGGCATTCTTGGGGCACGTGGTGTCCAGTGAGGGTATTTAGGTTGATCCGAAGAAGATAAGAGGCGGTTCAGAGTTGGCCCAGACCGTCCTTAGCAACGGAGATTCAGATTTTTCTTGGTTTGGCTAGTTATTACCGTCATTTTATAGAGGGCTTATCATCTATTGCATCGCCCTTGACCAAATTGACCCAAAATAGTGCTCCTTTCAAGTGGTCGGATGAGTGCAAGGAGAGCTTTCAAAAGCTCAAGACTGCTTTGACCACGACTCCAGTTCTAGTTCTACCATCAGCTTCTAGTTCTTACATAATGTATTGTGATGCTTCTTGCATTGGTATTGGGTGTGTTATGATACAGGAGGGCTAAGTGATTGCTTATGTTTCACGCCAGTTGAAGCCTAATGAAAATAATTTTCTTGTTCACGACCTTGAGTTAGCAGCAATAGTTCATGTCTTGAATATTTGGTAGCACTATTTGTAAGGAGTCCATTGTGAGATTTACACTGATCACCGGAGTTTATAGCAGATGTTCAAACAGAAGGATCTTAACTTGCATCAGTAGAGGTGGTTGGAGCTTCTTAAGGACTATGATATCACCATTTTGTACCATCCCGGAAAGGCCAATCTGTTGGCCGATGCCTTGATTCACCGGGCAGAGAGTTTGGGGAGCTTAGCATATCTTCCAGTAGTAGAGAGGCCATTGGCATTGGATGTTCAAGACTTATCCAGCTAGTTTGTTTTATTGGATATTTCTGAGCCGAGTCGAGTATTGGCTTGTGTGGTCTCTTGGTCTTCTTTTTATGATCGTATCAGGAAATGACAGTATGATGACTCCCACCTGCTTATCCTTAAGGACACGGTCCAGCACGGTGATTCTAAGGAGGTCACTATTGAGGATGATGGTTCATTGAGGATGCAGGAAAGGCTATGTGTGCCCAATGTTGATGGTTTGCATTAGTTAATTCTCCAGGAGGCTCACAGTTTGCTGTATTCTATTCATCCGGGTGCCGCGAAGAAGTATCAAGACTTGAGACAGCATTACTGGTGGAGGATAAAGAAGAAGGACATAGTGGAGTATGTAGCTCGGTGTCAAAATTGCCAGTAGGTGAAGTATGAGCATCAGCGACCAGGAGGGTTGCTTCAGAAGTTAGAGATTTCGGAGTGGAAGTGGGAGCGGATCACTATGGATTTTGTTGTTGGGCTTCCACAGACTTAGCGGAAGTTTGATGCAGTTTGGGTAAATGTGGACAGGCTGACCAAGTCAGCTCATTTCATTTCTGTGATGACTACCTATTCTTCCGAGCAGCTGGCTCGAGTGTATATCCACGAGATCGCCAGGCTTCATCTTGTACCGGTATCTATCATCTCTGACTGGGGCACACAGTTTACATCATGGTTCTGGAGGGCTGTGGAGCATGAGTTGGGTACTCGAGTGAAATTGAACACAGTGTTTTACCTGTAGAAGGATGGACAGTCCGAGCGCACTATTCATATATTAGAGGATATGCTTCGTGCGTGCATAATGGAGTTTGGGGGTTTATGCGATCAGTTCTTTCCACTAGCGAAGTTTGCCTACAACAGTTATCAGTCGAGCATCCAGATGGCACCGTATGAGGCTCTGGATGGTAGGCGGTGTAGGTCTCTAGTTGGTTGGTTCGAGCCGGGCAAGGCTAGATTATTGGGTACAGACTTGGTTCAGGATGTTCTGGAGAAGGTTAAGGTGATTCCGGATAGACTATGCATAGCAGTACAGACAGAAGAGTTATATGGATCGGAAGGTTTCTGATGTTGCATTCATGAATGGAGAGCGGGTCCTGCTCTGGGTATCACCCATGTAGGGTGTTATGAGGTTCGGAAAGAAGGGCAAGATGAGCCCGAGGTTTATCGGCCCATTCGATGTGTTGCGACGTTTGGGGAGGTTTCTTATGAGCTTGTCTTGCCTCCCAGTCTAGCAGGAGTTCATCTAGTATTCCATGTTTCTATGCTCCGAAAGTATCACGGCGATCCGTCTCACGTGTTGGATTTCAGCTCAGTCCAGTTTGATAGGGATTTACCTTATGTTGAGGAGCTAGTGGCTATTTTGGACAAGCAGATTTGAAAGATGAGGTCAAAAAACATTGCTTTTGTGAAGGTTCAGTGGAGGGGTCAGCCATTCTAGGAAGTGACTTGGGAGACCGAGCAAGATATTCCCAGCAATTATCCTCATCTTTTCACCACTTCAGGTATGTCTCTATACTCGTTCGAGGACGAACGTTTGTTTAAGAGGGGAAGGATGTAACGACCCGGCTGGTCGTTTCGAGAGTTGTAGCCCTGTTCCCCCATTTTCTGCTTCTTTTGTGTATTACAACTATTATATAACTTATCAGTTTAGTTGGTTTGTGTCCGGAGTGATTTCAGAGTGAATTCAGACCCTTAGTCTCTTAATTAGAAGCTTAAGTTGGAAAAGTCGACCGGATGTCAACTTATGTCTAAACGACCTCGGATTTAAATTTTGATGGTTCTGTTAGCTACATTAGGTGATTTTGGACTTAGGGGCGCCTCCGAAATGTGTTTTGAAGGTCCGTAGTGGAATTAGGCTGGAATTGGCGAAAGTTAGAATTATGGCAAATTTGACCGAGAGTGGAATTTTTGATATCGGGGCTAGATTGGATTTTTGGAAATTGGGGTAGGTTCTTGGTGTCATTTATTACTTGTGTGCTAAATTTGAGGTCAATCAGACGTGATTTGATAGGTTTCGGCGTCATTTGTAGAATTTGGACATTTTGAAGTTCATTGGGCTTGAATCCGTGTGTAATTCATTTTCTTTATTTTGTTTGGGGATTCGACTAAATTCGAATTGGGTTATAAGACTTGTTGGTATGTTTGGTTGAGGTACCGGGGCCTCGGGTTGATTTCGGATGGTTAACGGACCAAGTTTTGAAGTTGGAAAACTGCTGAAGTTTGGACTCAGTTGGTGTAATCACACATGCGGAAGTTTAATCGCAAGTGTGAGCCCGTAGAAGAGAAGAGGGAGGTCGCAGAAGCAAGTGAAGCCAAGAAGGGCAGGGGACACATGTGCGCAGGAGAATGCGCATCCGCGAGCCAGCAGATGCGCAAATGGCTTCGCAGATATGAAGTTTGAAGGCTTGGGAATTTCCGCAAAAGCGGACGAAGGGCCGTAGAAGCGCCTCCGAAGGTGCGAGACCGTGAGTGCATGTGCGAGCCCAGTAACTTGAGTGGTTTCCGTAGAAGCGGAGGTATAACTACAAAAGCGGCATCGCATGTGCGTATGAGAGGCCGTATGTGAGAAAGGCCTGGGCAGAACATATAAATACGGGAGTTCAAGATTTTTCACCACTTTGAGCTCGGATTTGGGTGGATTTTTAGAGGGTTTTTGAAATGATTACTAAGGTAAGCTCCTTGTGCCCATTTATCTTTAATAATGATGTTTCCCCATTGATTTTACACCTAGTTGGTGAGTTTTTGAGGTGAAATTTGGGGGTTTAGGGCTAAAGAATTGGAGAGCAAATTTTGGGGATTTGGATGGCCAAATGGTGTTGGATTTTGATAAATTTGGTAAGGTTATACTCGTGAGTGAATGGGCTTTCGGGTTTTGTGACAGAAATTAGTATGAGAAAATATGGTAAAGTAGTCAAAATTAATTATTCTAATTGATAATAGTAATACGAATCCCCTCAAAAATGGATCTAATTGCACTTCACGCTCCAAATTTTTGATGATTAAATTTATCTTTCTTGGGTGAAACGGGGGATATCTCGATCGGGGGAGAGAACGGGGAAATACCATATGACCCAATATATCTGATAAGTCACACTATACGTCAACCCAAGATGCATCTTCATCTCCAGGACTTCGGAAAGGAACTTTCGAGTGCCGAAAAAAAATGGCTTTCTTAAGGCTTCAAACTACTAGTCATTAAGACTCACTCTTTCATATACTAGGGGATTTCACTTGGAAAAGAAAATGTTCCATACTAACAGATTCGGGTCCATAACCATGGGTTGGTCTTTATTTTCATTTTTTTATCAAGCAGTTGCAATTTAAAAATTTAAATGGATCAATTTTTTTGATTTCCATTGGAGATTAGGAATATATGGACTTTCTATAGGACCCATTTTATTAACAGGATTGTCAGATTTCGAGACGTGGTTCCGGGGGCGGGTTTGAGCCAATTTCTGATTTTGGCTTGAAATTTCGTGTTTTTCTTATGGAATTGGTTCATTTAGCCTATATTAATTGTATCGTACTGATTCTAACTAGTTTCAGGGCATTTGGAGACCGATTCGAGAGGCAAAGGCACTTTAGAGTAGAGTTTTGCGTGGTTTGAGGTAAGTAACATTTTTAAATCTGGTCCTGAAGGTATGAAACCCCAAAGTATTCTATTATATGAGTATTATGGAGGTGACACACGTGCTAGGTGACGAGCATGTGGGCGTGTATCATGGGAACTGGGACTTGGTCCATTCCGTGAAACTAGAAAGTTGAATAAGCTTGTTATTAGCTATCTTCTCTCTGTGTGCTATAGAAATTTGACAGTGAATCATGTTAGCAATCATGCTTAGGCTATGTGTTGGTTCTATAAAGACCCCCAGTGGTCGTGATACTTGTTGAACCTTCCTACTTATTGTTACTTGTACTCAGTCGTAGTATTACTTGCATATTATACCCCAATCTCTGTTATTCCCTGTTGATACATTTTATCATTCCGTTTTGGGCTGATTCCCTTTATTACCGAAGGTCGTGAGACTAGAGAGGTTGATTACTGAGTGAGGTCGAGGGCGTGTTGTACGGTATTGATACCATAGCACATGAGTTGTCCGTGCGGATTCTGATATGATATTGTAGCACTTGAGTTGTCTGTGCGGATCTTGATATGATACTATAGCACGTGATTTGTCCGTGGAGCACGTGAGTCGTCCGTACGGATTATAGGGCTTGGGCTGTAGGAGCCCCTCCAGAGTCTGTACACCCTAGTGAGTGCAGGTACCTATAGAGTGTGAAAATTGGGAGCTAAGAGCCGAGTGTTGAGACATTGAGAGAGCTTGAGGAATTGTTTCCTTGAGAGGTTGCACTTGTTTCATTTGTTGTTGAACTTAGATGATTTATGTCATTGTTCTGAAACTTTTGGAAAATATTGTATCCGATTTGACCTGAACTTGGTAATGTGTAACTGACTTGACTTAAATTGACGGAATTTAAACATGTCTACTTTCATTGCTGAAATTACGGAAATGAACTGTATTTGTATAGCTCGTCACTACCTTTCAGTTCCTTAATTATTATTATCACTTACTGAGTTGGTTGTACCTACAGTACACCTTGCACTTCATGTGCAGATCCAGGTGTTTTCGGTCATGTAGGACGTTGATAACGTACGTGGTTGAGTATCAAAGATTCACGAGGTAGATGCCGGTGTTCGCGGTCCTTGTCTCTCCTTCCTTGTTATCATTTCTTTTCTGTATTGGTGTTTTGACACAGACTCTTGTAGACACTATTTCTTAGATTGACTATTTAGATGCTCATGACTTGGTGACACCCGATGTTTGGGGCTATTTTTCCACACTGTATTTTGAGTTTAATTCCTATTTTTACGAAAACTTTTTCATGTTAAAGCTTTTGAATTATCTTTTGTGAAACATTGGAAGTAATTTTGAGAATCGGCTTGCCTAGTACCATTGATAGGCGCCATCACGACACGTTAGGATTTTGGGTCGTGACAGATTACTCTGAAATCTGATTCAAATCCGTATAGTCGTTTTAACTCCATCTTGACTTGCTTGCCTCATAACATATGTTAGTTAATTAGTAGCTTGTTTCACAACACAAGCACTAAGAGTTCAATTTTGCATAGTATATACAGTACAACACTACATCTCAACAATTGAAACAGAAAATTTAGAAGGACGTCACTCTTTTGTAACAATGATTCTTCTTGTATATTAGTCGAAGAAAATGGCACCAGCTCAGAAAGTAGACAACGTGAGAAATGGGACAAACAATGATTCTTTTCATATTCGCCTCTACTTATTTTATGAGTGATAGTTTCATAATTCAATACCACAAAGGAGGGGGTGATTTGTGTGGTGTCTGATGTTTAACCAAAAATAGTTTTCTCGGTCAAAGTCAATATTTAGAAGAAAACGGGTTACTGATAACCAAGATACTTCACTTTCTAGAAAATTTTAGAAAGAGTAGATCGAAAAATGAAAATGATTGACAAAGAAAGATTAGAGAATGAGCTGATAATCACTATCCGAAAGCAAGACTTGAAACTTGCAGATTAAGAAAAGAAAATAGTATGTATTACAGTAATAATCGTAACGTGTCCTTAAGAATGAGATTTTCTTCCTTATATAGGAGATTACAACCATAATGGTTCCCACACTTAATTTGGGTTTACTAATGGTATTAATTATATTGATTGCCCGTTACCATACGTATGCATAACTCGCACATTTATGACTAAAGATTCCTATAACTGCTTCCATAACTCTTCCTTATTTACTTCTGGTTCGTGTATCTTCCTTTCTTTACAACCTTCATTAATTTCATTCCCGTTTCTCTTTTGACAACTGTCAGACCCGATTCTTTTCTCTGTGTTGTCCTGTGGGTGTTTCCCCCGTACCTTTATTGCTCTCTTAATTCAGTTAATCGAGAGTGCCATTTGTTAGTATATTGGCATTCTACGCATCATGCCCTGTCAGCATATTGATGTCCCACATGGCATGTCCTTTTTTTCCCACCAATACAGAGAGTCCCCCCACTTTCTGAATATTGTTAAGTGAATATTTGGGAAGTGGTAAGTTTATATGGTGGAAATTCCTTGTCGTCGTTTCTCGAGTGTCATCATGTCTCTTACTGAATCGATGCAACAGATGCCACATTTATTTAATGCCCGTACCACATGCTTCTTATGGTTGGATTTGCATTTTTTCAAAGCCTTTAAAGGTTTTTGTGTTCATAAAGTGATGGTTCCATTATGACGCTTCATATGACCAATTTCAACAATGGTTGTATCTTCTTGTAAATACCTCATTCCGTTTGAGTCAGCCTTCTTCACCACCCTTTACATTACTCCTTCTTTGTATTTCTGCATCCTCTCTTTTGTAATTCCTTGAATAATCATGTCTTCATAACCTCGCAAAGTTGTGAAAATTGATGAACTTACTCCTTCTACTGCCCCTACTAGAAGTAGGGGAGGTGGTAGACTTCGCAGTCTTGGTTCACTATCTAATCGAGGTTCCTCTTCTCAAAGTAGTTTTGTTAAGACATCTTCTTCGAAATCTAGGGCTCCTTTAACACCTAAATCTTCTTCTAGAAATAGGGACCTAAATGAGTCTTTGCGTGAACCCACAGTTGCAGAGATTGTTCGTCAAGAGTTTTCTTTTGTAACAGACCGTGAGACCATGAGAAACCAAGTTTCCTCTATAGCTTCCCTTAACCCTGCTAAAATTTATCCAAGTTTAATTACTACTCGTCTTCTTTCCTTAGTTCGTCGATCTTGTCATTGGAAACCAAATTTCCCAGTTTTAGTCCCTGGTGGTAACCCAAGAATCACTTCTTACCATGTCGGTTTCTCTTTTGCTTATACCTACCCTTTTACATTAGGGTTTAAGCCTCCCATTGATCCAATGATCATTGAGTTTTGTTGCTACTATAATATGTGCCTTGGCCAAATAGGCCCCATCTTTTTGAGAGATGTTGCATGCCTCCGTTATCTGTCAAATTCGGTTTCCGTTCCTTTCACTTTTCGACATTTGATTCATCTTTACTCCCTCAAGTTGTTTCGTGAAGAAGTTGTCTCTCTCGTGGCTAGGAGTAAGATAGTGTTGGTTATCCCCTAAGATGATCGGTACCATAGCTGGTACGCCGGTTTTGTTGCTTCCCTCACTAGTGAATTAGTGGATGAATAAAATATGCCTTTCCTAGAAAAATGGAACTTTGCACGTAAGTTTTCTTCTTCTTCTTCTTCTTCTTCTTCTTTTATATATCTTGAATAATTTCATTTAATCACATATCCTTTTTTCAGCAATTATGGAAGTCTTTGATGAGATTCCCGACTTCTGTGCTTGGGTAGGAAAGATGTTAGCTGCTTCCCCTATGGACAAAAGATTTTGGAAATTCCTTTCTCAAAAATTTGGTTGGAAAGTGAAAATGCACGGTAATTTTTACGTTCATAGTTATTCTCCTTCTCTTACTTGTTTATACAAAAAATCTCATCCTCCCACCCCCCTTTTTTTGCTAGGGTTTGCTATTCGTGGTGTTAGTCCCGCATCTGTTTCATCAACTGGGCTTTACGGGAGCCGTTCCCAGAAACGGATTTTGAGTGCTACTTCCTCCAAGAGGAAAACTGATGACGCTCGTGGCTCTAATGATGAGGGGGAGATAGAAGAATGTTCCTTGGTGAGAAAATCGCGCGTCAGAAGACGCGTGGTTTCTGATGATGAAACCCCTACTTCTCATTTCCTTCCATCAAGTTCTGTTCCTTTTATACTCATAGATGAGCCAGAAAGTTCTCCTTTAGTGATTTCTGATGAAGATATTGCCATCCCCCCGTCTATTCATGTTGATAGGTTGTTTGCCCACGGCTTCGAGAGCGAATAAGGTTTTGGGCCTATTGCTGATGAATTTCCTCTTGCTTCCCTTCTTGTTTCATCTACCATCACCCCCCCCCCCCCCCCCCCCCCCGTGCCTTTACCTGATGTTACTACGGTTGTTTCTCCCGTGGCTGCTCCTCTTGTAGAAGCCGAACCTTCTGGGAGCAGAAGATGGATGAGAAGAGTTGTGATTGAGGCCCCTGAAGGTGGGAACTTATTAAGAAAATCTGGTCAAGATGACATGTGGTTGAGCCACTACTAGGCCACGCGGCGAAGAGTAAGTTAGAAAGCCATAGCTCGCTGACCTTAATGAATGATGTTGTTCATTCTTCTTTGAAGGTACAATTTTAATTACACTTTCTTCTCCTTCTTTTTTCTTATTAATAACTTTTTCTTCTTTTTTGCAGATTAATTTGATTGGCACAAATCTTATGAAAAGATTTTCTCGGGCTAACTAGCAAATTATTTAGTTGTGCACCGAGGCTGACAACTGGAGAGAGCAATTTGAAGCTCTTCAATTGGAGAAAGAAATTCTTGCAGAAGAGAAAAGTGATTTGGAGTGACAAATGAGAATGAGTTCCGCTGAGTTAGCAATCGAAAAAGCTTCTTCCAGTCAGGTCTAGAAGGATAAAAAGAGACTAGAATCTTTTTTTGCTAAAGAATTTTCCAGGGCTACTAAAGAAAATAATGGGTTTGAAAGAAATCCTTAATCAAAAGAGGTTTACGGAGGTGATTTGGTTTAGACACTTACCCGAGCTCAGAAAGATCTCAGCACCTCTACAGATAAAATTGAGTTCTTGTAAAGTTCTCTCGCCCCTTTGAAGATAGCCTATGAAGCCTCAAAAGCAGAAAATGAGGAGCTAAGAGACGAGATTGATCAGTGGGAGAAGGATTATGAGGCTCGATTTATCGTTGGATGTTAGTTGAGCTTTCTTGAACACTCGCCTCGAGACTCTAACTAAATTCAACCAGGAGGTTTTTGACCTCAATGCTTAAATTGCTAAAGCTGAAAAAGAAATTGATAAAACTCAGCAACGTCAAATCTTTTCCTCACCCGAAGATGAAGGTTCCAAGGGTGATGGAGATGGACTTGTTCCTGATGGAGTTGGTGTTCAAGACTCTTCTTCTTAAGTTAATCCTTCTTCTCCCATTGATGATGTTGATGATTCTCCTTAGGTTTTTTCCTTTTTTGTTAACTTTTATGTTGTTTTTCCCTTAGTTTAACAACTTTTTGGATAGTTTGTTTTTGGCTACCCATGTCTACTTTTTGGGGTTTTAATGACAAATTAGCTCCCTTGTTTTTAAAGGTTATCATATATAAATTCTTCGGTTGTCTTTGCCTCATATTATGCTCTTTTCCTTGTTCAAGCTTTTTCTTGCATTTAAAAATACCTTTACAACCTACGACTTTGATAAACACAGTTTTTTCCATAAAAGAGGGCCCTTTTATGTTAACAACACTGATGAAGACGACGTCTCATCTTCATATTGGTGCAAATATATGAAACATGAAGTAGACATGAAAAATAAATAATTTGACGAAGTTTTATGTTATGAACTTTCAAATAAATTTCGTACATCATTTCCATAATTGTTCGTACAACACTTTCATAATTGCTTTCATTGTAGCAGATTTTAGAGTACAAAATTAGGGCAATTATCCCGTGACAAAATTTTATCCTTAACCTATAACTCATTGGAATATGGAATATCTTGAATATCTTGCATCCTTTTTGCGAGTTCATACTCCTTTGATAAATTCAAGGTTTCTTCAAGGGTTTTGATTCTTGCTGAGATGAACTATGCCTTTTTTGGTTCTATTTCTTCCTTTTATGTGCATATTCCCTTCAGTGTTCGAGCTTCGAAGTATGAAATCTCAAACACTGAATTACTCCTTCCTTTTGGTCCATTCCCTAAAAAGGAAAAATCGAAGGGGACTCAAAGATAATTATTTAGATGATGACTGCATAACCTTTTTTTCCGTCAAAAAGGTTGCAACCTTGATCGGGAATGATTCAGTATTTCATGTGCCTTTCGGGTTTAATATCATCATTTGGTATGGGCTAGCTTTTTGCCTATCATCTAAAATGGTTAGTAAAATTCAAAAAAACAAAATAAAATTGAACTTGCATGATCCTGACCGTGGGTATTTTCCTTGACTATAAATAATACTTCTTCAGATGGATTGAATTCCAGTTTGATGGTAACACCATGTCATCCATGGTTTCTAAATCATATGGTCCTTTTCCCGTGATGCATCAAATACTATAAGGGCTTTCCCAATTTTGACTCAACTTTCCTGCATTGGCCGCTTTTGTCGATCAGAACACCTTTTTGAAGATGAAATCCTCAATCTTGAAGTATCTCAAATTAGCTTTCTTGTTGTAATACCGTTCAATCGTCTATTTTTGAGCCGTCATTCGAATTAACGTTGCTTCTCTCCTTTCTTCTAATAGATCCAAGTTTACTCGCATCTCCTACTTATTTTATTCCAGTAGCATATGTGTATCTCTTACATGATTCACCTATCTCCACAAGAATCAAAGCCTATGTACCGTATACAAGTGAAAAAGGAGTCCCACCCGTCCTTGTTTTTATTGTCATTCGATAAGCCCATAACACCCCCGGTAACACTTCTGGCCATTTGCCTTTTATTCTTCTAATCTTTTCTTCAAGTTATTTATAATAACTTTGATTCGTTGACTCGGCTTTATCGTTGGCCACAGGGTAGTAAGGCATGGATGTAACCCGTTTAATCTACCAACTCTGAAAAAATTCGGTGATGTTCGTGCCTATGATTTATCCTTTGGATCCCTGAATCGGCATATTACGCCAGACAAATTCTCTAACCTCTTTTTCCCGCACCTGTTTGAAAGCACCAAAAGCGCATTTTCTGGATTTAGCTTCATATTATATTTGTGGAAAATCTTGAAAGTGTCTGATAACTGTTGAAAATGATCTCCCGCCTGTGCTGACTTGACCAACATATCATCAATGTAGACTTTCATAGTTTTCCCCAGATATTCTTGAAAAACTTTAGTCACCAATCTTTGATATGTGGCTCCAGCATTCTTTAAACCAAATGGCATGACTTTATAACAGTAAGTCCCACCGTTTGTGATAAAGGAAGTCTTTCTTCATCTAGAGGGTCCATTTTTATTTGGTTATATCCTGAATATGCATATAAAAAACTCAAAAGCTCATGTCTTGCATTAGAGTCAATTAGTTGATCTATATGTGGTGGCAAAGAAAAGGAATCTTTAGGACAACACTTATTTAGATAAGTATAATATACACAAACTCGCTATTTTCCATTATTTTTAGGAACTAACACGATATAAGCTAACTAGTTAGGGTACTTTACCTCTCGTATCGACCCAATTTTTATAAACTTTTGTACCTTATCTTGTATTACATGATTTTTAAATATCCTTTCTTCCTCTTCTTCTGCTTGACATGCGGGTATGATGGGTCAACATTTAGTTTGTGAGTCATCCCCTCTCGTGGCATACCTGTCATATCTGAATGCAACCAAGAAAAGGCAATCCAAGTTAGTTTGTAAAAACTCAATCAACTTAGCTTTCATTTCTTGGCTTAAATTCGCTCCGATGTAAACCTTTTTGTCTGGACAGTGTGTAAATAGCAGTATAGATTCGATTTCTTCAGTAGTTGTCTTAATATTTTCATTTTCTTCTGGCTCTTGAATAAAATCGGGTCTTGAATCAACATTAGTCTATCATGGTACGTCTTCAGTTGACGCTTTTGTAACTTCATCCTCAATCAAATTCTGTAGTTGCTATTTCGCGTCTGCATCATTGGTTAAAAAGCTTGAAATTACCACTGAATTGATATTTCTTAAAGATTGTTGATCTCCACAGATTTGATGGATTCCCCACTATGAAAGAAATTTGATAATTTGATGCAAGGTCGACGGGACAACAGCCATATCATGAATTCACGGTTTTCCCAGAATTATATTATAGGTCATGTCCGCGTCTATCACCTGGAACTTTGTATCTTTGACAACTTTTTCTGCGAAAGTGGTAAGTACAAGTTCCCCTTTTGTGATAGCACTGGAATTATCAAACCCGGACAAGGACCGTGCCTTTGGTATAACTTTGTCATTAGCTTGAATTTTTATTCACCACCCTCAGTAAAATGATATTCGCTGAACTGCCTGGATCAATCAAAACTCATTTTACATTAGTATCATATACAAGTAAAGATATTACCAGTTCATCGATGATGAATCATTAAGTTGTCCGCGTCTTCATCATCAAATGTTATACTATCACCATCTAAAACCTGGCGAACTTTCTTCCCGTGTGTGACCATGACTTTTGACTTCTTTTTTGTAGACATATATGTTACACCATTGACCTCATCTCCCCAGTTATTACGTTGACTGTTCTTTTAGTGATGGAGGTTACAGAGTTTCCTCTCTGTTCTTCATATATGATTGTCTTCCTTTCTCAATGACCAAGTCAGTAAGGTAACCTTGCTTCAATAAATGCTCGTTTTCCTCCGGCAAAAGTATACAATCTACTATTCTATGGCCACAATCATTATGAAACTCGCACCAAAAATTTGGATTTCTTTTGCTAGGATTTGATCTCATTTCTTTAGGCCACCGTACCTTATCCCCCATACATATTAAAACAACTACTAACTCGGATGTGCTGATATTAAAGCTATAATCCCCTATTCTTGCTTTCGTATTAGAATCATCGCTTCGGGCATCTCGTTCCTTATTGAACCTAGATGAAGAACTTGTACCTTTTTGCCTCGGTCTTGAGTTGAATCGTTATTTTTCCTGTTTAAATCGAGAGTCTCGCCCTACAGGTCCAATGTATGGCTCGTACCTATCTTTTTCGGAACTTTTCTCTAATTTTGACCATCTCGATTCCGATCTTTCATCTGCCCTTGGTTGTGCGATCGTATCCTCTTCTATCCGCAAATTCATACAATACTTGTTGTACACATCGTTCCAAGTTGTTGCTGGAAATTCTTGCAAACTTTCCTTCAGTCTTCTCGTGGCTTCAGAACTTTTCTTGTTCAAATTGCTTGTGAATGCCATAGCTGCCCAATTATCAAGTACTCGAGGTAACATCATCCTCTCCCGTTGGAATCTATCTACAAATTCTCTGAGCAGTTATGTACTCCTCTATTTAACCTTAATGATTTCTTCCATCCTTTTTTCAACTTTTTGAGCTCCCAAATGTGCTTTTATAAATGAATCTGCAAGCTCAGCAAAAGAATCATTAGATTTTTCAGGTAAAGGAGAATACCATGTTAATGCTCCCTTCGTGAGTGTTTCATCAAACTTTTTGACCAGGACCGATTCGATATCCTGCTTAGTTAGATCGTTACCTTTCCGCCAGTAGTGAATGGAGTCACGTGGTCTCGAGGGTTAGTGGTTCCATTATATATTGGAATATTAGGCATCTTAAACTTTTTAGGGATTGGTAATGGTGTTGTACTTGGCTTCCAGGGTTGTTTTGAATACTTGTCAATATCCACCCCATTAATCATTGGAGGTACGCCAGATATTTATTTTATGCAATCGTTTTTCTCCTTCAATTATTTCTACAAAGTTAGTATTAAACTTTGTAAATTAGAATTATTTGGTGAACCTGACCCTCCATCACGATATTCATTAGCGATTTCTCCACTTCCAAAATTGTCAACCCTGAGCACAGGTTTTCTAAGGTTGTTGTATTGACCGGTGGAGGAGTTTGTGGCACATTCGGCAATCCTCTAACAAAAGCTTGTAGTTCACTATTCACGTGTTTCGCAATCAATTTCTTTAGAGCATCTTACTCTATGATTTGTTCATCCCCTTGTTGTTCCTCAGCACATGATGTAGACCTTTCAGGTGAACCTTCACGGGATTGCCGAGGTGACCCCATTGGTGAGTGGTGTGGTGGAGTTTCACCTTGCTGGTTCAGCTGGTAATTCTTGTTAATAGTTGACATAACTGGTTGTTAAAAATATGGAATTTGGAAAGTGAAAATATTATCAGATTCCCGGTAAATGAACCAATTTGTTTAACCAAAAATAGTTTTCTCGGTCAAAGTCAATATTTAGAAGAAAACGGGTTACTGATAACCAAGATTTGCTTCACTTTCCAGACAATTTTGGAAAGAGTAGATCGAAAAATAGAAATGATTGATAAAGAAAGAGTAGAGAATGAGCTGACAATCATTATTCAAAATCCAGACTTAAAACTTATAGAGTAAGAAAAGAAAATAATATGTATTTCAGTAATAATCGTAGTGTGTCCCTACAAATGAGATTTCCATCCTTTTATAGGAGCTTACAACCATAACGGTTCCCACACTTAATTGAGGTTTGCTAATGGTATTAGTTATATTGATTTCCTGTTACCATACGTATCCATAACTGGCACATTTATGACTCAATATTCCTTGTAACTGCTCCGATTTTCCTTCCTTATTTACTTATGGTTCATGTATCTTCCATTCTTTGCAACCTTCATTCATTTCATTCTCGTTTCTCTTTTGAGAACTGTGAGACCCAGTTCTTTTCTCTAAGCTATCCCGTGGGTGTTTCTCTTGTACCTTTCTTGCTCTCTTAATTCAGTTAATCGAGAGTGCCACTTATCATTATATCGGTGTGTAAAGACCCGGCCGGTCGTCTCAATAATTAACTCCCCGATCCCCTATTAACTATTTTCCCCAAGTCTATTTCTGCTAAATTGAATTGCCGGGATGTTCGGTTTTATGTTTTGGAGAGTTTTGGGATACTTAGTCCCTAAATGAGAGCTTAGGTGTCAGAAAGTTTCCCATAGTAGGAATAGTGTGAAGACGGCCTCGGAATGGGAATCTGATGGTTCCGTTAGTTCCGTTAGGTGATTCCGGGGTTGGGAGCATGTTCGGAAAGCATTTTGGAAGTCCGTAGCTCATTTAGGCTTGAAATGCCGAAGTTTGAATTTTTGAAGTTTCCACTCCGATAGTGAGTTTTTGATCCGAGGGTTGGAATGGAATTCCGGAAGTTGCAGTAGTTCCGTCATGTCATTTGGGATGTGTGTGCAAAATTTGAGGTCATTCGGATGAGTTTCGACGTGTTTCGGCGTCGGATGTGAATTCTAGAATTTTCCTAAGTTTCTAGGCTTGAACCTATCCATAATCGATGATTTTGATGTTATGAGACGTGTTTTTAAGGCTCGACCTAGTTCAAATAAGGCATTAAGGTTGGTTGGTGGTTTTGGTTGAGGTCCCGGGAGCCTCGAGGTTGTTTCGGATGCTTAACGGGAGAAATTGGGACTTAGCAACTGCTGAACCAGACCTCTTCTGGTGTTTTCGCACCTGCGAAGGTTTTCCCGCAGCTGCGGACTCGCAGGCGTGGTGGGTTTGGTCGTAGGTGCAATGGAGGAGGATTTGACCAGTGGTCACAGGTGCGACCTGGGTTCCGCAGGCGCGACCAAACGACCACAGGTGCGGCCCCAGTGGACTTAAGTAAATTCCGCACTTGCGATGCTTTTTCCGCAGGTGCGGTGATCGGGACCGCAGGTGCGAGATCCATGTGTGTTTTATTCCAAAAATCCGAGAGTTTATTTCATAAGTCTAATAATCGTGTAAGAGCTCGGGAATTGGCGATTTTCAGTGGGTTTTGAAGAGAAGGATCATAAGTGACGCTTTCTAATCCTAATTCATTGTTAGACCATTAATCCCTGTTGTTTTCTTTAGTTTAATTATCAAAAATGGAGGAAAAACCATAGGAAATTGATGAAATTCCCCCAACCCGAAATTCTGAGAATTTAAGGGGTTTTTGGCATCGGATTTCGATTGTTTCTGGTTGAGTGAGTTCGTGAGTGAATGGGTATCCGGAAAATATAAATTTTACCCGATTTCGTGACGTGGGCCCAAGGGGCGTTTTGGTCATTTTACCTAATTTCGCGCTTTAGCTTTGAATTAATAGTAGAACCAGTTTGCTTGAGATGTTATTTACGATATGTAAGTGAATTGTATAGATTTGGGTCATTTGGAGTCGGATACTCGTGGCAAACGTATGGCTTCAAGTTGATTTTGAGCCGGTTCGAGGTAAGTGGCTTGTCTAAATTTGTGTGGGGGACCTTTCCCATTAGGATGTGATATTTGGTAATTGAATGCCTTGTACGTAAGGTGATGAGCGCGTACTTGTGCTAATTTTTGAAAATATGGTTTCACTTTAAATATTAAGACTGAGTTTCTTTCTTACCTGTTTTATTCTATTTGAAATTATAGTCTATGTTAGCTTAGAAAAGCATGCCTAGTTGCCCTAAATTTCCTATTTGCTTAAATTGCTTAAATTTTACTAAGTGAAGCATTTTAGGCTAGAATTACTCGTTGCCTTGTATTTTTTCACTCTAATTCTGAATGTCTTCTTGTTGTGACTGCACATTTACTTTGGGACTACGAAACGGTATCCCGGTAGATCCCCCTCCATATTACTTTGGGACTACGGGATGGTATCCCGGGATATCCCCCTGCACATTTACTTTGGGACTACGGGACGGTATCCCGGGATATCCCCCTGCACATTAACTTTGGGACTACGGGACAGTATCCCGGGAGATCCCCCTGCATATTTACTTTGGGACTACGGGACTGTATCCCGGGAGATCCCCCTGCATATTTACTTTGGGGCCTACGGGAAGGTATCCCGGGAGATCTTTCAGATATACATATGATGGACTATGGGACGGTATCCCGGGAGATTCACTACACAGTCGAGAAAAGGACTACAGGACGGTATCCTGGGAGATCCTCATTGTTATCATTGTTATTGAGTTGTTCATATTCCGTGTTTACTCTGTTCTTGTGTTTTGTTATTTCCTTGTTGACCTGTCTTATTTCACTGCTGTACCCATTATTACTGTATGTTTTCATATTGTAAGTTCCTATTATATTGTTTAAGCTTAGTAGGGCCCTGACCTTTCTCGTCACTACCCGACCGAGGTTAGGCTTGGCATTTGCTGAGTACCGCTGTGGTGTACTCATGCCCCTTCTGTGCATGTTTTTCATGTGCAGATCTAGGTACCTCCACTCAGGCGCACTATCCCCGAGGTTGAGAGATCCAGTAGAGGCTTCGAGGTACATCTGCCACGTCTGCATACCAGGAGTCTCTATCTTATTCCAGCTTTTGTGGAAAGCTTTTCCTTCCTTACAGTTGTGTAGAAATTCTGGATTTAGAGCAGTGTATTACATTCCTGTTAGCCTGTGTTTCCCGTGAGTTTCTGGGTTTTGGGGTGATATTGTAGACTTCCGCATTATTTTTGGATTGTATATGCCAAGTGGCATTTATATACAGTCTTTCTTTTAGATTGTTCAGTTTTTACTTAATTATTCCTCAAGTTATGTTGTTTTTCCGCATTGTTAGGCTTACCTAGTTATAGGTACTAGGGGCCATCACGACATGTTCACGGAGGGCGAACTGGGGCCGTGACACGGTGCTCCACGCATCATGCCCCGTCAACTTATTGGTGTCCCATGTGTCAAGTCTTTTTTTTCCACCAATACACCTTATTTTCACGTGTACTGGATTATCGAAGGACCTGGTTCTTCTATGTGTTCCTTACACTATAATTGCGGAATAAATAATCAGGAAAGTAAAGAAGAAAAGAGTTTTTACGTGAAAAACACACAGCTCAAAAGCTGGAAAAAAACCATGACCGACTACCCAGTAGGATTTTCCTTAAATACTTCACTACAACTCTGATCCAACAACAAAGTTAACAAACTCTTGCAAACCTAAGGATTACCTCTAACCCTTGTAGCAACCAACCACAGGATGTTGCGACTGCTTCAAGTTAACTCTAACTTAAACAATACAGCTAGAGTTTACAACCTCTTGCAAACCAAAGGATTAACTCTAACCCTTATAGTAATGTTGTCACTACTTCAAGTTAACTCTACGTTGAAAGATACAACTCAGATACCTAGTATAATTTGCTTCTTAGAAAGCTAAAAGGTACAACTCAAAACGCCTACTAAAATTTGAAATAGAAATAAAGAAAGATACATAAAACTCTTTATGGGGTTTGCTTTTCAATCTGGTTAGTATAGCTTCAGGATCGCAATCCTAAATCTCACAGGAATTGCTTACAAAATACCTTTCTATTTTTCTCTCAATTCATGCTTAACTTCAGTATGTGTGCATCACATGTAAAACAGAACAAAACTGATATTTATAGAGTTAGTAGAATGAGGATTAAATAGAAGTCTAATGTTTTACTCTTCCTTAGTGGAAGAGTTCTAGTTATCTTCAACTTCTAATTCTTTCATTATCTTGGATAGATTCTCTTCAAGTAAGGAATCATTCTTCTTATCAAATATGCAACTTTTTCGTTCAGGGATTATCAGAAATAACCACTTATACTTATCCCTTTCATGTGCAAGCCCTTTTCCTGATTCTTCCCGTCACTTGTGTACACTGTCCATGGACCTGGTTCATACATGTGCTCATTTGTCAATCATCAAAACCAAAACCGCTCAAGTCAACAATGAGTATATGTTTAACCAAATACTCCGTATATAATATAAAAATAAGAACAAAACAAGGTGTAATTATTTTCTAATTTCATCTTTGCTCGCGATCAGTATGTTTAATATGAGGATTAATGTTTATGATATTTTCTCTTTTTGTAAAATGTTATACTCGGGAGCTAGTGGTATATGAGTCAGTAAATCGAATTTTTATACAAATAGCGGATTGGATTGACAATGTTTCCATTAAAATAAGCCTTTACCTCAACTGGTTCCTGAAAATTCTTCCATTATACCACTGGGCAAGAGTGTAGTCCTAAAGGTACAAATGAAAGCCTCTTGTTTCAGCGTCTTTTTTCTCTTAATTAACAATCAGGTGACTTCACAAGAATTGAAAGGAATTATTTTCCTGCATCATCCTGTACAATAATATGAGTGTTGATTTTACGTCGGATTTTATTTTTTAATTTCACATTCGATGTTAGATATCTATATTGGAGTCATGTTTAATTCAAATTTGTACTTATAGGGCCCATTAAGAGAAGAACTTTAAAGATTTTTTTTTCATTCTCATAGTTTCGAATTCAAGACTTCTAGATAATGTCATACTTTTTCACACCCTCATCAAAAGACTCAAAACGCAGAGACAATATTTGGTAAGGAGGTGAACCCAAAACCTCTGGTTAAGAGTAAAAGACGCCACAACACTTGTTGGCAAGGCGGATGCACATGGGAGGGAGTGGGTTCACGTGAACTCAAGCTCAATCGAACACTTAGGGCATTGGTAAGGAGGTGCACCTTCTACCTTTTGATCAGGGGTTCGATCCCAATATTTTTTTTCTTTTATATTATATTTTAATAAATAAATAAGATTAAATCCCATGCTTTATCGCTTTTCTAATTAAATAAACTTTTTGTTTTTTCCCTTTTTTTATTTGTTACACGTTTTTTCTTCTTTTTTTAGTCTTTGTTTTGACTATTGAAATTATTAAACCAAAAATGCATCACTCAGAAAACCTCTCGAAAACTCGAGTCTTTGTCGTTCACAATGCACACATGCTCTTGAAATTCTGGATATGCTTCGGCGTGTTGGTCCTCCCATACAATACTATGACATGATGTGGATACCCCTTTACTTTAAGTTTCTTTTGTTTCGTTTGAGCTAGTGATTTCTGATGTGGACATTTGAATTGAACCTTTACAAGAACTAAACAAAATGATGTCACTATACCTTGTTACGGCGTTCTTGGGGAAAAAATGGATGTGGTCAACTTTTCAATAATTAGCAGTACTAGAAATTGAGTTCAGCTCATATTTTTATAAATATATATTATATTTTGGATGTTCATTTAGTACTCCATTATAAATAAGCTTCCTGAAGAAGATTATCCATATGGGACTCCACCGTAAATATGTTTATCTATTTAGTACTCTATTGGAAATAAGCCTCCTGAAGAAGCTTATTATTTCGGTACTCTGTTATGGATAAATATTACCATCGGTAGAAGATTATCTATATCTTGTGCAGTAGCAGCTTACAAGCAACTTACAAACAGCTTGCAGTAGCAGCTTACACATCAGCTTGCAGTAGCAGCTTACAAGTAATTTACAAGCAGCTTACACACCAGCTTCCTTTCTTCTATAAATAGAGGAGATTTCAATTCATTATGTACATCAGTTTGAAAGTTAAATAATATATCAGTTTCTCTCTATACTTTTCTTTAGTTTATTTACTTTACAACCGTTATTTTATAACACGTTATCAGCACAAAACTCTGCCATCTCTAGCAAATACTTTGAAAGTATTAGAGGTACGAACTTTATTTTTCTAAATTATGTCAAATCTTTCTAAACTTGAATTTGTAGCCCTGGATATATCGGGAAAAAGCTACATGTCATGGGTGCTTGATGTTGAAATTTATCTTGATGCGATGGGTTTGGCAGACACAATCAAGGACAAAAATCAAGCATCAAACCAAACCGTGCCAAAGCAATGATATTCCTACGCCATCACCTTGATGAGGGCCTGAAAATAGAATATATTACTGTTAAAGATCCAGTCATACTATGGAATAATTTGAAAGATAAATATGACCACCTGAAGATGGTTGTTCTTCCACATGAACATTATGACTAGACTCATTTAAGGCTACAAGATTTTAAATCCATCAATGAGTATAATTCTACTATGTTTAGAATTATTTCTCAATTGAAATTATATGGTGATAATATTACTGATCATGATATGTTAGAGAAAACTTTCACCACTTTTTATGCCTCGAATATGCTCCCGCATCAGTAATATCGAGAGATGGGATTCAAAAAGTATTATGAACTTATCTCACATCTTCTTGTAACCGAGCAACAAAATGGGTAATTAATGAAAAACCATGAAAGCCGACCAACTGGTTCTTGTCCATTCCCCGAAGTGAACGAGACAAACTTCCACCAAGCTAAGCGCGGAAGAGGTCATGGCCCCAGTCATGGTCATGGCCATGGTCGGGGAAAAAAATCTAATCATGGTAATTATAATGCACCAAAGAACCCTCCTAACCACCAGCAGTGGAAAGGGAAGGAGCAAAAGCATGAAGCGGCGCAAGCAACAAATGCAGAAAATGCATGCTATAAATGTGGAGGAAAAGGGCACTGGTCACGCACATGTCGTACGCAAAGCACCTGGTTGAGCTTTATCAAGCCTCCTAAAGAAGATAGAGAAAAATATTTTTTTTATTTCTGAAGATAATGTTGAGTTCATGCATTTGGATGTAGCAGATTACTTTGCACTCCTAGAAGGAGGAACAAATCATGTGATCGCTGATGCATCTGTAGAAATTTAAATTTATGTTGTTTGTAATAGTTATTATGGTTATGTTAAAATTATGCTTTGATAATGATATTTACTATAATATTTATTTTTTTTATGTCATTTTGAAGAATATTTGGGTCATCACCTATTTTCTTACCCATTTTGTGCTTTCAAGGCCTTGAAAACCTAATTTTATAGTCGCCTTGATTTGCGTGCGCAGTCTGGGCGCGTAGCTGGAAAGCTTAAATATGAAATTCTATGAAAAATGCTAAAATTTGATATTAAAATGAGCAAATTTGACTCCGGTCAACATTAATATGGGACTTGGGCGTATGCCCGAAATCGAATTTCGAGGTCCCAAGCCCGAGAAATGAATTTTTGAGTAAAATTATTTTTCTGAAATTTATAAAGAAAATTGAAATGACAATTGGTTAGAACGTGTTGGTATCGAGGCCGTATTTTGGTTCCGGTGCTCGGTACAGGTCTTATATGTGGTTTAAGATATTTCTGTGAAGTTTGGTTGAAATTGGACGTCGTTTGACGTGTTTCGGACCTAAAACTCTAAATTTTGAAGTTTATGATGTTTGAAGAAAAACTAGTGATTTTGAGGTTTGATTTGTTGTTTTTGATGTTATTTTGGCTATTTGATGGCACGGTTAAGTTCGTAGGATGTTGTTTAGTTAGTGCATGTTATTGGTTAGGATCCCCGAGGGCTTTCAGAGGTGTTTCGGAATGATTTCGAACTTAGGAAAAATTGCAGGTTGTTGCTTCAGCTGTTGCAAGTCCCATTTGTTCTTCGCGTTCGCGATGCCTCTTCCGCATTCTCAAAGCTTTAAGTTTTTCCTTCATCGCGTTCGCTTCCCTACCCTCGCGATCATGTAGGTTTATTTGACTCTGAGGGCTGAGTCTCCTTTCTTCATCGCGTTCGCGTGCATATATCCGTGATCGCGTAGCTTTGCAGGTCTTCTTCATCGCGTTCGCGTGATGTCCCACGCGTTCGCGTAGGTCAATTTCTGGACCCCAGCCTTTTTTTCTCCTTGCGTTCGCATCCCTCAGCTAGCGAACGCGATGGTCTGTCAAGTCTACCCTTCGCGAACGCGACCTCCCTTCCGCGAACGCGCATGGCAATTTTGCCCAGTGATTCTTTAAAGCTTAAAAGCAGAATGCATTCGGGATTTANCCCCATTCCCCCCAGGCGATTTCGGAGACTTCCATCACCATAGCTTTAAAGGCAAGTGAATCCAACTCCAATTTCTTCCATTTTTCCTTCATCAACACTAGAATCTAGGCCTAGAATTATGAAAACAAGTGGAAATTAGGGGATTTGGGTAGAGTTAGGGATTATGGGACTTTAGGAAATTCAACCTCAATTTGGGGTCGGATTTCAAAACAAATCATATATTTGAACTTGTCGGGGTATGGGTGATCGGGTTTTGGTCCGCGCCTCGTGTTTGGACCAAGCAGGTCGGGGTCGAATTTTGTTATTTTGGAAGAATGCATGGAAATGGGTAATTAGGATATGTAATTGAATTATTGAATCCTTATTGATATACTTGAGTTAATTATGTCTAGATAATACCCTTTCGGAGTTGAATTCTAAAGGAAAGGCGGTGTTAGAGGGTTGATTGCTATATTTTGGACCCGAGGTAAGTGTCTTGCCTAACTTTGACGTGGGAATAGGTATTGTATGCTACGTGTTAGGTGTTTATCATATTCAATGCATAGGTGAGGTGACGAGTACCTATGAATTGTGTGTCAAGCATGCCCGTGAGTCTATTTTCGACAAAAAACCTTATTATTATTCCCATGTTCGTTATAATATGCAATTGTCTCTACATGAAAGTTGATTAAGGTTGAATACTCTGGTTGATGAACTCATGATGTGTTGGTTAGATTGAGAACCAAATTGTAAATGATATATTTGAATTGATTGGTTATAGCTGAGACCCTTGCCGGGAAATCGTTACGATATTGAATGATACTTTCCCCTTGCCGGGTGATTTTGAATTGTATTTCCACTATGCTATATTCCTTGCCATTGATATTGTCATTTTTTTGGTGAGGAAGAGTGTAAAAGCACGAAGGGTGATTCCGTGCCATGTTTATATTGTTTATGCACGAGGGGACATTCCGTGCCATATTTTATATTATTATGCACGAGGGGACATTCCGTGCCATGTTTATATTGTTTATGTACAAGGGGACATTCCGCGCCATATTTTATATTATTATGCATGAGGGGACATTATGTGCCTAGTTCTTCGTTTCTGTCTTGCTTTCCTCTAGTTTTCAGAGACAGTCATGTATTTCCTTTCAGACTTTGTATTTAGCACTCTTATCAGTCCGCGGGTTTGTGACTCCAGGTTTTGGTAAATTAATGCGTCATTGTATTATGTTGTCTTTACATTAGTTTTGAAACCTTATTTATTTCCGCTATTAAGTTGTGAACTATTTTTTTTTTTGCTTATCCTGTTAATTCGGTGTTATCATGTTAGTTTGATTGTACACGTTGGCTTTTCTAGCGGGTTCAACGTTAGACGCCATCACGGCCCGATGGTGGGATTTCAGGGCGTAACAAATATGGATAGTCCTCAAATTATATCTGGATCAAAGACCAATCATGAAGATATTTGTTTAATTGATAGTAGAACAACTCATGCCATATTCAAAAATCAGAAATACTTTTTTTTATTTGCATAAGGAAAAAGCAAAATTTTCAACAATTTCTGGTAATATAAGTTTTATTAAAGGCTCCGGAAGAGCCATTATATTTCTCACTAAGGGAACAAAACGTATTATACACAATACATTGTTCTCCTCCAAGTCCCGGAGAAACTTGTTGAGTTTTATAGATATCCGCCGAAATGGGTATCATGTTGAGACATTAGACGAAATGAACATGGAATATCTTTGTATTACAAAGAATATTTCTTCCCAGAAAAGCATTGTAGAAAAGTTACCAACTTAATCTTCTGGCTTATACTATTCAAAGATCAGTCCCGGATGAAGCACACTCTATCGTAAACCAGAAGTTTAATGATTCAAATACTTTTGTGCTTTGACATGGCCGTTTGGGCCATCCTGGATCAATAATGATGAGACAAATTATTGAAAAGTCAAATGGGTATCCACTAAAGAACCTGAAGATTTTTACAAATGATGAATTTTCTTGTGATGCTTGTTATCAAGGCAAAATAATCACTAGACCATCACCAATAAAGGTTGGCATGGAATCCCCTACCTTTTTAGAGAGTATGCATGGGGATATATGTGGACCTATTCACCCACCAAGTGGGTTGTTTAGATATTTTATGGTCCTAATAGATGCATCTTTAAGATGATCTCATGTGTGCCTACTATCATCTCGCAACCTGGCGTTTGCAAAGCTATTAGCCCAAATAATTCTATTAATGGCACAATTCTCAGATTATCCTATAAAGGCTATTCGTGTTGATAATGCTGCAGAATTATCATCGCAAGCTTTTGATGATTATTTCCTATTAATGATATAAATATTGAACTTCATGTAGCTTGTGTTCATACTCAAAATGGCCTTGAAGAGTCATTTATTAAACGCCTGCAATTGATAGCAAGACCACTACTTATGAAAACAAAATTGCCCACCACAGTTTGGGGCCATGCTATCTTGCCTGCAACATCACTTATTCGTCTCAGACCGACACATTATAATAAATATTCCCCATCACAATTAGTTTTGGTCATAAACCAAATATTGCCCATCTATGAATTTTTGGATGTGTTGTATATGTGCCAGTAGAACCACCACGGCATAGTAAGATGGGCCCACATAGAAGGTTATGAATATATATATCGATTTGAATCACCCTCTATTATTCGCTATCTTGAACCATTGACGAGAGATTTATTTACTGCTCGATTTGTAGATTGTCAATTTGACGAAACAAATTTCCCACAATTAGGGGGAGAGAAAAAGGATATCAAAAGAGAAATTGTGTGGAAAGTTTCATCATTATCTCATTTTGATCCACGTACCCTTACATTTAATCAGGAGGTCCAGAAGATCATCCATTTACAGAATATAGCAAATCAAATGCCAGATACATTTACTGATTTGAAAAGGATAACTAAGTCACATATCCCTGTAGAGAATGTGCCTATCCGAATTGATGTCCCAACAGGACCATCTACTAGCATGATAGCTAGTAAAACAAAGCACGCCTGAAGCGTGGTAGGCCTTTGGGGTTCTAAGGATCGAAATCCTAGAAAAAAAATTCGACAAATGATCAAAATAATACTATGCGGGGATCTCTTGAAGAGACCCAAGATCTGATTAGTTCTAAGATTCCTGAAGAAATCAATGAACCTGAGACTCAAGTGAGTGAGGAACTTTCAATAAGTTCTACTGGTGATGGGATTAATTTAAATCGATCTGAAATAGTGGTGGATAAAATTTTTGCATATAATGTTGCACTAAACATTATGCAAGATAGTGAGTATCTTGAACCCCAATCTGTCAAAGAATGTCGAAAAAGACCTGATTGGCCAAAATGGCAAGAGGCAATTCAATCAGAATTGAAGTCACTTGCTAAAAGAGAGGTCTTTGGACCAGTAGTCCAAACACTTGCTGGTATAAAGCCAGTTGGTCATAAATGGGTTTTTGTGCGGAAAAGGAATGATAAAAATGAAGTTGAAAGATACAAGGCTCTCCTTATCGCACAAGGATTCTCACAACGACCTGGAGTCGATTAGGAAGAAACATATTCACCCGTTATGGATGCCATAACATTTTGATATCTCATCAGTTTAACCTTACGTGAAAGGCTTGAAATACATCTAATCGATGTGGTTACAGCTTATCTGTACGGGTCACTTGATAATAAAATTTACATGAAAATCCCTGAAGGATTTAAAATGCCTGAAGCGTATAGTTCAAAGTCTCGAGGAATGTACTAGATCAGATTACAAAGATCTTTGTACGGTTTAAAGCAATCAGGGCTCATATGGTATAATCGCCTTAGTGAATAATTGCTGAAATAAAGTTATGTAACTGATGTTACTTGTCCATGTATTTCTATAATGAAAATGTCATCAGAATTTGTTATACTTGTTGTTTATGTTGATAACATAAATCTTGTTGGAACTCCAGAAGAGCTCCAAAATGCTATTGAATATCTTAAGAAAGAATTTGAGATAAAAGATCTTGGAAAACCAAATTTTTGTCTTGGTCTGCAAATTAAGTATTTAGCAGACGATATCTTTATCCATCAATCTTCCTGTATAGAAAGGGTCTTAAGCGCTTTTACATGGACTAAGTGCACCCATTAAGTACACCAATGGGTGTCGATCACTTGAAGTGAATAATGATATGTTCCGACCTCCAGAAGAGGATGAGGAACTCCTTGGTCCCGAAGTATCCTATCTCAGTGCAATTGGTGCACTAATATATCTTGCTAATGCTACAAGGCCTGACATAGCATTTTTTTTGTTAATTTACTAGCAAGATATAGTTCTTCTCCTACACGGAGACATTGGAACGAGATTAAGCATATATTGCGATATTTAAAAGGAACTCTTGATATGGGTTTCATTTTATGCTAACAAAGATAGTGCAGATCAAGTTGGTTATACAGATGTAGGTTATTTATCTAATCCCTATAAAGCTCGATCTCAAACCGGGTACGTATTTGCATATGGAGGTACTTTCATATCATGGCGCTTCACAAAGCAATCTATAGTTGCTACTTCTTCAAATCATGTCGAGATAATATTTATTTATGAAGCAAGTAGGGAATGCGTATGGTTGAGATAAATAATTCATTTTATTCAAGAAAATATGGTTTGGAATGTGAGAAAAGACCTACAATTTTATACGAAGACAATGTTGCATGCATAGCCCAATTGAAGGGAGGATTTATAAAAGGAGATAGAACGAAACACATTTCACCAAAATTATTCTACACGCATGATCTTCAGAAAAATAGTGACATTGATGTGAAACAAATCCGTTCAAGTGATAATCCGGCAGATTTATTCACTAAATCTTTGCCAACTTCAACTCTTCAGAACATGGTATACAAGATTGGAATATGGAGACTCAAATATTTGAAACAAGGTTTTCATGAGGGGGAGTAAAATACGCGATGCACTCTTTTTTCCTTACTAAGTTTTTTTTTTCCACAGGGTTTTCCTTATAAGGTTTTTAATGAGGCACCTAGCAATGTGTATTACTACATATGTGTAATCTTTTTCCTTCACTAGGATTTTTTCTCCCACGGGGTTTTTCCTAGTAAGGTTTTAATGAGGCACATTGTGACCATCCAAGGGGGAGTGTTACAAATATATATTATATTATGGATGTTCATTTAGTACTTCGTTATAAATAAGCTTCCTGAAGAAGCTTATCTTTATGGGACTCCGTCGTAAATATGTTTATCTATTTAGTACTATATTGGAAATAAGCCTCCTGAAGAAGCTTATCATTTCGGTACTCTGTTATGGATAAATATTACCCCCGGTAGAAGATTATCTATATATGGTGCAGTAGCAGCTTGCAGTAGCAGCTTACAAGCAACTTACAAGCAGCTTACACAGCAGCTTGCAGTAGCAGCTTACAAGTAACTTATAAGCAGCTTACACAGCAGCTTCCTTTCTTCTATAAATAGAGGAGATTTCAGTTCATTATGTATATTAGTTTGAAAGTTGAATAATATATCGGTTTCTCTTTATATTTGTCTTTAGTTTATTTACTTTACAGCCGTTATTTTATAACACATATTAATTTATTACGATTAAGTAATTTTTTTTTTGGTAATTAAACTTTTATTACCACGTAAATATTTACAAGTATATCAAACTAAGTTTGGACAAACGGCCTCAAACTTAGTACAGTCTCATCTTCACTAACACCTCTAAGGATAAAATTTGAAACTTTGCAAAATATTCCTCGATCTATTTTGTCTATAGCCTATACAATGAATATCTACAACTAAGTGTCTAGCAATATCTTCACGGCTTCTTCTTTCCTGCTGAAATACTCGTCGATTAATTTCCAACCATAAGTGATACACTGCTCCAGTCATGCTCATCCTATATATCATAGTTTTGGAACATTTGCCTTTAACATGTTCTATTGCCCATTTAAGCTCCTCATCCCAGCCTTCATGTCTTCGTGTGATGCCCAGCCATGTTAGTATTCTTCTCCAAACATCAGCTGAGAATAAACAAGCAAAGAAAATGTGCTTGTGACTTTCCAACTCATGCTCACATAGTGGACAATTTGGACTTACTTGTATCCCCCAGCTGATCAGTCGATCTTTTGCATATAACTTCCCCTGCATTGTGAGATACAGAATGAATTTCCATTTTGGACAGCTTCTATTATTGCATATCAATCGACAGTTCACCTCTGGGAAGACCCTCTCAGTTGTTTGTACATTTCTCTGATGGAAAATGAATCAGTCATCAGCATCATTCCAGTGTTCAAGCCTGCTTCATTCAAGTATTTCCCATCTTGTAATATCTTCCTTATGATCCATGAAGCTTGTTTTGCATCTACTTCTCATGGATCCCTTCCTTTGACATAGTAGGCATGCACCCATTTTATCCACAACCTTTCCTTCTTTTTATAAAGACTCTATAGATGTTTCAATAAAGCTACTCTATTCCATGTACCAAGATATGTAACATTCAAACCTCCTTTGGTTTTAGGTTTGCACAACTTGTCCCAGGACACTAAAGCCTTCTTGCTCGAACTAGTATCACCAGTCAATAGGAACATCCTACAAATGGCTTCAACCATTTGAATGATATTTTTTGGCAGAGGAAATATTTTTGACCAAAAATACTGGATAGCTATAAGCACACTTTTAATCAATTGTAGCCTCCCAGCATAGCTTAGAAACTTCATTGTCCAATGCCTAATTCTCCCCGGCATTTTGTCCAGTAAAGGTTGACACTGGCTTATTGATAACCTCTTTGAGCTCAAAGGAACACCTAAGTATCGAAAAGGGAGTTCACCTGTAGTGAAGCCAGTCATCTAAATGATTTCCTGTTGTGTTGCAATTGGAACTCCTCCAAAATACATGCAGATTTTGTTTTGGTTTGCCACTAGTACTGAAGCTTGTGAAAAATTATTAAAACATTTATATAACAACTACACCGACACCCTATCTTCATGGCAGAAAAGTAGCATATCATCAGCAAAACTGAGTTGGACAATACTTAGTTTTTCACACCTTGGGTGATAATTGAAGTTAGGTTGCTCCTTCAGTTTATTCAAAATTCTAGTCAAGTACTCCATTGCTAACACAAACAGTAATGGAGACATAGGATCTCCCTGTCTCACACCCCTCTTTGCTTCAAATGGCATAGTTGGACTACCATTAACATTAATAGAGTATGACTATTTTGATGCACTCCATAATCCATCCTATAAACTTCTTAAGAGATCACAGTCCATTTAGCACTTGTTCCAAAAACACCCATTCAACTGAGTCATATGCCTTTTGCATGTTAATCTTGATCATGCATCTAGGGGAGATCCCTTTCCTACCATAACCTTTTATCTACTCATGGCTAAGTAAGATGTTGTCAATCAGACCTCTGCCAGGTACAAATGTTGTCTGGCTCTCATCTACCAGTGTGCTCATTACTAGCCTCATTCTACTTGTCAACAATTTGGATATGATCTTGTATAGGGTAGTGCAGCAAGAGATTGGTCTATATTCTTTAATTAAGATTGGGTTTATTACTTTGGTAATAAGTGTAACTGTTGTCAATTGATTGGTTTGAACATTCTTCCAGTACTAAAGAACTGCAGAACTACATTTTCTACCTCATCTCCAGTAGTATTCCATGCTCTCTTGAAAAAACATGCATTAAAACCATCTCCTCCAAGTGCCTTCATGTCATCAATACTCTTAAGAGCTTCAAATACATCTTCCTTAGCAAAAGGAGCTATGAGCTCCATTTGCTATCTTCTACTTAGTATTGTTCCATTTCTTATCCACCCAGGATGGATAGCAGGCATACTTCCACAGGCAGATCCTAGTAGTTGTTTGTAGAAACCAACCACTTCAGCTTCAGTTTCCTTACAATCTATCAATACTTTACCATTACTGCCATTGAGCTTTGTAATTTTGTTATGAGCTTTCCTTCCTTTCATTCTACCAAAGAAGTAAAAACTATTAGTATCACCCAACTGTAACCACTGTATTCTTGACTTGTTTGTAAATGGACTCCTCAATCTTATCCCATTTCTCCAGTTGGAATAGCATTTCTTTCTCTTCTTCAAACAGCTTTGTTGGTGCATTATGAGTTCTCATTCTTCCTTGTATGTCCTGAAGGACTTCTCTGATACTGCTTATCTTCTGTCTAACATTCATAAACTCATTTCTGTTTAGTTGCTTCAGAGCTGCTCTTACACATTTCAAATTCTGCCATATAGTGTCACGACCCTAAATCCCTAAGGTCGTGATGGCGTCGGACACCATTGTTAGGCAATCCGATCATTTAAATAGTTAAGTCAAATTTCCTGTTTTAGCATTTTTGCTCATTATCTTTAACTTCTTACGTAATAACTAAATAAAATCCGTTAAGTTAATACGATGATTTAAATGTTCCGTTTTAGCAAATATATCCCAAACACATCCCAGAACCCGGTGTCACAAGTACATGAGAAATTTCTAAGAATTTATACAATTGGACAAGGAATTTAAAATGAAAATAAAAATATGAGGGAGATTCTGTCAGCTGCAGATCACCTCCGGATGATGCAGCTCGCCTATGTCTCCAAATCCACCACATCTCTATGAAAGTACCTATGCAATAGAAATGCACATCAAGTGTAGCATGACTACGAAAACAACGTGTACTCAGTAAGTCGACCGCCTAACCTCAGAGAGGTAGTGACGAGAGGTCGAATTAGACACTTGCTAGAGGTCAATTTAGTATATTCGAGTGTGACACTAAGCATGATTATCATAGGCAATTTTTTAAAATCAGGAATAAATAATATCAACTCTTTCCACATTTAACACTTTAAATCTTCTTCATATTAATAACAATTAATCAACATGGCTGATTTAATCAAATAAAAAATAATCAAGGGGAAGGAAGAACTTCTTCCAAAAAACTTTAATAACTTTATATCTCCGTCATTTTAGTTGAAAACTTAAAATTCCAGGCCAGTAATCAGGAAAAATCACAGCAAATACGCTGTAAATATCATGCGCAAGCAATGCTGAGGGTCGAATGGCGCGGACCAACAATAATAAAATATGCACTGCCGAAGGGTCGAACGGCTCGAACCATAGATGCATCTATTTTCCCCCGCTCGCGAATCGATCATGCGACGCGGTCAACATAAAAATAATAAGGCTAGCCTGCTCACCAATTATACCTGCGACTCAGGTTCTCATATGTACACATATTCACATAATAAATCCGCTTTTTTATCAAGACAACAGTTACTCCGGAAAGTGGTAAAATTCTTATTAAAGGAACATGAAAAATACCTTTTAAATCTTTGTTTTGGAACTCATTTGCCAAGTTTAATAATATTCAATAATATAACCTTATCAGGTATACATGTAACGACCCGACCGGTCATTTTGCGTTATCGGACCCCGTTCCCCTAAATAAAACTTATCATAGAGGCTTTTTGTGATTTATGACTTGCGGGGACTGGTGGTCCGGGATTCGGAGGTGTTTAGAGTGCAATAGGAACAATCGGTTCCTTAAGGTTGGCCTTTAAGGCCAAGTTTGACTTCGGTCAACATTTTGAGTAAACGACCTCGGAATCGAGTTTCGTCGGTTTCGGTAACTTTGTGTGATGATTTTGGACTTGGGCGTATGTTCGGATTGGGTTTCTGATGACCCGGTGGCATTTCGGCACCCAATATTGAAATAAGAAGTTCCTTAAGTTCATATTTTGGTTTGGGGCGTGTTTTTGTGTTATCGAGGTCCGAATGAAATTCTGATACCGGGAATAGCTCCATTATGTTAATTATGACTTACATGCAAAATTTAGGGTCATTCCGAGTTGTATAGGTCGGTTCGGCGCATTGTGAACGATGTTTAGAACATGAAAAATTCCTAAGTTTGGTTCTTGGGGTTTGGGGGTGTGATTTTGAGTTTTAGCGTTTTTTTGGGTGTTTCGAAAGCTTGATCAAGTCCGTATTATGAATTGGGACTCGTTGGTATATTTGGATTAGGGCTCAGGTGGGCCCAGGTGCCTCCCGGGCACCTAACGAGACCAAAAACCAGCTAAAACTACTACTGGTGCAGCACTTCTGGTGTGACCGCAGGTGCGGTTACCCAGTCGCAGGTGCAGGACCGCTCCTGCGGTCCCAGTCTCGCAGGTGCGAAAACCCAGGGGCTCCCCAAGTCTTCACAGGTGCGGAACCATTTGCGCAGGGGCGGGTCCGCTGGTGCGAAAACCCCTCCGTAGGTGCGATCCCCAGCCCCCACGCCATTTTCTGCAGGTGTGATTATTTCTCGCCGGTGCGGGACCGCAGGTGCGATCCCTGGCAGCAGGTGCGGAAACACCTGTAGGCAGACCTATATAAATGTTTAAAAACGGGTTTTCTTCATTCTTCTTCATCTAAAACCCCATTAGAAAGCTTTCAAGGTTGAACAGCACCCTCCACGACCTATATAGTGCTTAGTTGAGTAATTCCTCTCTATTTTCCTAAAGTTTACATGGAATTCAACTAGAATTTATTACTAAAACATCAAAAATCAAGAATTTGGGTAGTACAAGTTAGGGCTCTTAAGAATTTGATAAATCACCAGATGTTTTCCATGTATTCCAGAAGAGTTGTGTAATAATGACCCTTAGGCTACCAGTGAGCGACCCCTTCATTAATTCTCTATATTCGAGCATGCGGGCTCGGGGTTGAAATTGGGTAATTCTTCAAGAATGGTGAATTTTGGGTTAATAGATTAATTCTTCTTCTTTGATCATGAGCTGATGTAATTACACTATATTTTGGCTAGTTGCGAGCCGTCGAGGGTAGATTTCGGAGATTCGGGCGCATCCTTGATCTGAGGGGCGGTTTTGTCATGAGGTGAGTCTCCTTTCTAATCTTGTAAGGGGGAATTGTCCCCCTAGATGATTTAAATGCTATATGTGATAATTTGTTGGGGGGGGGGGGCTACGCACGTACAAAGTGACGAGAGTCCGTACCTAGCAACTATTTCTATCATTTACGGGTAGTTAGGCTCACATCATGCCTTGTGCTTTTATTGAGATGAACTATATGCGTGCTGAATTTACATTTCATATTGTTTACATTCCTGAAGTTATGAAATTTGAGAAAAACTTGTAAGAAATTTGATTATGGAAAGGCATTCTCTTTTTAAAAAGGAATAATGTATGTTCATGTGACCGCTTCACACATTATATTCCGCGAGCGGAGTGTGATTTCCCCCACTCTATTGAGAGACGCACTTTTGGGATGGGCCGATCGATCTTTCGGAAGTGCACAGAGAGATTGAGAGATGCACTTTTGGGACGGGTCGGTCAATCCTTCGGCAGTGCGCAGAGAGATATAGATACGCACTTTTAGGACGGGTCGGTCGATCCCTTCGGCAGTGCATGGAGGGATTGAGAGACGCACTTCTGCGATGGGTCGATCGATCTTTCGGCAGTGCGTAGAGAGGTTGAGAGATGCACTTTTGGGATGGGCCAATCGATCCTTCGGCAGTGCATAGAGAGCTTGTGAGGTGCACTTTTGGGACGGGCCGATCGATCCTTCGGCAATGCACGAGCATGACTATCCTGTGACTCCAGCCGGTTGTCCTCACCCCGTATGCGTGTGTTTTATTTGTTATTAAATTTCATGAAATTGGTCTGACAGATATTTGGGAAAAAAAGTGAAGTGGTAATTGTTCAATTTATCCTCAGTATTCTTCCTGGATTTCAGTATCTTACATATATACACTTGTTGCTTCACTGCCTTACATGCCTACTGTTTTTATTACATTCTGTTGATTTATACCGTTGGACCTTAGTGAGTGTCATGTCGACTTCTCGTGACTACCTCTTCGAGCTTAGGCAGGATACTCACTGGGTACATATATATATTTATGTACTAATGTTGCACTTCTGTACTTAACTGTACAGGTTCTGGGGCTGGTGTTCTAGTTATCCAACCGGAGCTTGACATATTCCAAATCTGACTCCACGGTGAGCTGCCTCCCTTGGTGATTCCCAGCTACGCTATGGAGTTATCTTTTTTTTACTTCTATCTACATCCTTTCAGACAGCAGTACCTCTTGTATCATCTTTTGTATATTCTATTAGTCGCCTATTGACTTGTGACACTAGTTCCTGGCACACACTTAGTAGATTCTACTTTTGGGACTATATATATATATGTGTGTAATGGATCATGCTCATTGGCTATATGTATTTAAATTGATAAATGCTTCCGCTTCTATATTAAATAAGTTAAGTGTAAAACTTTGGGAAACATGTGGGGTTGGTATGTTAATAGGGAAAAACTTCACTAGTAAGCAATTGTTGGCTTGCCTAACCCCGGTGTTGGGCGCCATCACGACCCCCGTGGGATTGTGGGTCGTGACAACGTGGTATCATAGCACTAGGTTCAGTTACGTCTCACGAGTCACGAGCGAACCCAGTAGAGTCTTGCGGATCGGTACAGAGACGTCTGTACTTATCTTCAGGAGGATACAAGGTTTTAGGAAACCTCTATTTGTTCTTACTCTATCGTGTAGCCTATGATTTACTAAATTCATTCTTCTATTCTCTCACAGATGGTGAGGACGTGTGCATCTCATGTTCCTGATCTGGGAGAGGGTGCTCCCCCGTTGCTCGAGGCCGTGGTAGGGGCAGGGGTAGGGCACCTACCCGTAGTAGGGGACGAGGGCGTCCTAGAGCTATACCGGTCCCGCCACCAGAGAAACCTATATTAGAGGAGCAGGATGAGGTGCCTCCAGCAGATCCGGCACCCGTAGACTTTATGTCGGCGCCAGGCATACAGGAAGCCATGGGCCGTATGATCAGATTTATGGACACCATGTCCCAGGCTGGTTTATTTCCTGTAGATCCTGTCACTTCACAGGCGGGAGGGGGAACCCAGACCCCTACTGCCCAGGCCGCAGGACCGACAGCAGCATTACATCCCACCTCGGGTACACTGCCCGTGGATGGTATCCAGCCTGTAGCGGCAGCACCGGCACCCAGACCAGTTGTGGGTGGCGATCAGCATAAGATGTTAAACAGATGGACCCTCTTACGCCCTCCAGTCTTCGGGGGTAAGCGAGGTGAGGATGCCCAGGACTTCATTGATAGGTGCAGGGATAGACTGCACAACATAGGGATCCTAGCGTCCCATGGAGTGGATTTCACTGCATTCCAGTTAGAGGGCAGAGCTCGCAGGTGGTGGTAGTCTTATATTCTCAGCAGGCCAACCGATTCTCCTACTATCACTTGGGAGAAATTCACACAGATGTTCTTGGATAGATATATTCTACCCTCTGAGAGGGAGGATCTGAGGGGTCAGTTTTAGCGGTTAGAGCAGGGGCAGATGTCCGTGAGATATTATGAGGCCAGATTTTCAGAGCTGTCACGCCATGCTCTTATGATATTACCCATCGATGCTGAGAGAGTTCGGAGGTTTGTAGGAGGGTTGCATCCAGGTATTAGATCTACCATGGCTCGAGAGGTGGAGATGGGTACCCTTTATCAGCTCGTTGTGGAGACTGCTTGTACGATCGAGGGTTACCGATTGCAGAGCAGGAAGCAGGGTCAGCAGGACAAGAGGGCTAGGTTCTCAGGAGATTTCAGAGGCGCCCCAGCTAGGGCCAGGGGCCAGCATAGTAGTGGTCAGCCAAGCAGGCCTTTATACTCAGCACCTCTGCCACCTCCTCGAGGTGTTCCAGCGAGGCCTCATTTCAGTGTCATGCCAGAGCGTTCCTACCGACCTCCAGCCATTCAGAGTTCACATAGTGGTCATTCCAGTCATCAGAGATCCTCCGATCCTTATTTCAATGCTATGCCTGAGGCCTCTCATCGCCCTCCGGCCCTTCAAGGATCTTCCTTGGGGCAGCAGACTGTGCTACCTGGGCAATGTTACGAGTGTGGAGAGCTAGTTCATATAAGGAGGTAGTGTCCTCAGTATCGGGGCAAGGCCGTGCAGCTGAACTATCAGCCGATGTGTCCGGAACCAGCAGTCTGGCCACCTAGAGGTGGAGGGCAGGCCGGCAGGGGTCGTCCTAGTGGTGGAGGCCAGGCAGGGGGAGGTCAGGCAGCTCTTGTTCACTCCGGTGGGGCTCAGACTTCAGGTGCTCCAACCAGGTTTTATGCTATTCCGGCCAGATCAGATGCGGTGGCCTCAGACGCCGTGATCACATGTATTATCTCAGTATGTGGTAAAGAGGCTTCAGTATTGTTTGATCCAGGATCCACTTATTCCTAGGTTTCAGCCTTATTTGCTCATTTTGTGGATGTCTCTCGAGAGTCTTTGGGATCTCCTATATATGTGTCCACTCTTTTGGGCGACTCTGTGGTGGTAGACCGGGTGTATCGGTCTTGTGTGATCACCTTCTGTGAGTTCGAGACCAGAGTTGACCTTTTATTGCTCGACATGGTTGATTTTGAGGTTATTCTAGGCATGGATTAGCTATCTTCTCATCATGACGTGCTTGATTTCCATGGTAAGACAGTTACTTTAGCCATGCCTGAGTCACCTAGGCTAGATTGGAGGGGTTCTTTAGTTAGCTCAGCCAGCCGGTTATTTCATTCCTGAAGGCTCGACATATGGTCGAGAAGGGTTGTCTAGCCTATTTTGCTTATGTGCGGGACACCACCGCCGAGTCTCCGACGATTGATTCCGTGCCAGTTGTTCGAGAGTATGCTGATGTATTTCCTTAGGATCTCCCGGGCATGCCTCCGGACCGTGATATTGATTTCTAAACCGATTTATCTCCAGATACTCAGCCTATATCCATTCCTCTGTATCGTATGGCTCCGAAAGAGTTGAAGAAGTTGACGGAGAAACTTGAGGAGTTGTTAGCTAAGGGGTTCATCAGACCGACAGTATCGTCGTGGGGTGCTCCAGTTTTATTTGTGAAAAAGAAGGATGGGTCAATGCGGATGTGTATTGACTACCGCTAGTTGAACAAGGTTAGCATTAAGAACAAGTATCCCTTACCGCACATCGATGATTTATTTGACCAGTTGCAGGGTGCTCATGTGTTTTCTAAGATTGATTTGAGATCAGGGTATCATCAGTTGAGGATTCGGGCTTCAGCTATTTCGAAGACTACTTTTCGTACGAGATATGGCCACTATGAGTTCTTGGTGATGTCCTTTGGCTTGACTAATGCCCCAGCCGCCTTTATGGACTTGATGAATAGGGTGTTCAGGCCGTATATTGATTCCTTCATCATTGTCTTCATTGATGACATTTTGATTTACTCCCATTTCCTGGGGGAGCACGAGCGGCATTTGAGAGTTGTGCTCCAGACTTTGCGAGAACAGAAGCTATATGCTAAGTTCTCCAAGTGTGAGTTTTGGTTGGATTACGTGGCATTTTTTGGGGCATGTGGTATCCGGAGAGGGTATCAAGGTTGATCCTTAGAAGATCGAGGCAGTTCAGAGTTGGCTGCGTCCTACTTCAGCTATAGAGATCAGGAGCTTTTTGGGCCTAGCAGTTTATTTCCCATTTCGATGGTCTGACGAGTGTGAGGCGAGCTTTCAGAATCTCAAGACAGCATTGACCTCAACGCCAGTTCTAGTATTGCCATCTGGTTCTGGGATGTACGCGGTATATTGTGACGCTTCACGTATTGGCTTGGGGTGTGTGTTGAAGCAGGAGGGGAGAGTTATTGCTTATGCTTCACGCCAGCTGAAGGTTCATGAGAAGAATTACCCTGTGCATGATTTGGAGTTGGCGGCGATTGTTCATGCTCTTAAGATTTGGAGGCACTATTTGTATGGAGTGTCCTGTGAGGTTTATACAGACCACCGTAGCTTGCAAAACTTATTCAAATAGAAGGATCTTAACTTGAGGCAGTGCAGATGGCTTGAGTTGTTGAAGGATTATGATATCACCATTATTTATCACCCGGGCAAGGCTAATATGGTGGCACATGCTTTGAGCCGGAAGGCTGGGAGTATGGGTAGCTTGGCTTATATTGCAGCAGAGAAGAGACCTCTAGCCTTGGACATTCAGTCCTTGGCCAATCGCCTGGTGAGATTAAATCTTTCAGAGCCTCGTCGAGTTTTGGCACGTGTGGTTGCTCGGTCTTCATTATTGGGAGAGATTAAGGCCCGACAGTTCTATGATCAGTGCTTGGCAGAGCTTCGGGAGACAGTGGTTCAGGGTAGGGCCAAGGAGGTTTCTATTAGCGAGGATGGTGTTCTGAGACTTCAGGGCCGCTTATGCATTCCTAATGTTGATGGCCTGAGGGAGAGGATTCTAGAGGAGGCACACAATTCTTGATATTTAGTTCACCCTGGTGCTACGAAGATGTATCGTGATTTGAAGCAGCATTTCTGGTGGAGGCAAATGAAGAAGGACATTGTGGAGTATGTGACTAGGTGCCTTAATTGACAGTAGGTTAAGTATGAGCACTAGAGGCCAGGAGGCCTACTTTAGCAGATGCCCATTCCTCAGTGGAAATCGGAGCGCATTGCTATGGACTTCATGGCTGGGTTGCCTCGGACTTTGTGGAAGGTTGACGTAGTTTGGGTCATTGTGGATAGATTGACCAAAGCGGCACATTTAATTCCAGTGGCTACTACATATTCATCTGAGAGGTTGGCCCAGATCTACATTCGGGAGATAGTCTGGTTGCATGGTGTGCCAATGTTCATTATATCAGATCGAGGTCCTCAGTTCACCTCGCTTTTCTGGAGAGCATTGCATACTGAGATGGGCACCCAGATAGACCTCAGCACAGCATTTCACCCTCAGACTGATGGTCAGTCAGAGCGTACAGTTCAGATATTTGAGGACATGCTCAAGGCATGTATGATTGATTTCGGGGGTCAGTGCGACTAGTTCTTGCCTTTGGTCGAGTTTTCTTACAATAATAGTTATCAGTCCAGCATTGAGATGGCACCATTTGAGGCTTTGTATGGTCGGCGATGTCGTTCTCCTATCGGGTGGTTTGAGCCTGGAAAGGCTAAGTTATATGGCACCGACCTAGTGAGGGATGCCTTGGAGAAAGTGAAGTTGATTCAGGAGAGACTCTGTACAGCACAGTCCAGACAGAAGAGTTACGCGGATCAGAGGGCGCGTGATGTATCGTTTATGGAGGGAGATAGGGTCCTGTTGAAAGTGTCGCCTATGAAGGGTATTATGAGGTTTGGGAAGAAAGGCAAGTTGAGCCCAAGTTTTATAGGTCCATTTGAGATGTTGAGGCGAGTTGGGGAGGTTTCTTATGAGCTGGCCTTGCCTCCTAGTTTATCAGGATTTCACCCAATTTTTCATGTATCCATGCTCCAGAGGTACCACGACTATTTCTCTCATGTGGTCGATTTCAACACTATTCAGTTGGATGAGAGGTTGGGCTACGAGGAGGAGCCAGTTGCTATTATTGATAGACAGGACTGCCAGTTGAGGTCCAAGAGAGTTTCTGCCATAAAGGTCCGGTAGAGGGGCCAACCAGTTGAGGAGGCGACCTGGGAGTCCGAGGAGGACAATTGGAGCAGATATCCACACTTATTCAGCACTTCAAGTATGATTCTAGACCCGTTCGAGGATGAACATTTGTTTAAGAGGTGGAGAATGTAATGACCCGACCGTTCGTTTTGCGTTATCGGACCCCTTTCCCCTAAATGAAACTTCCCATAGCGGCTTTTTGTGATTTATGACTTGCGGGAACTGGTGGTCCGGGATTCGGAGGTGCTTAGAGTGCAATAGGAACAATTGGTTCCTTAAGGTTGGCCTTTAAGACCAAGTTTGACTTCGGTCAACATTTTGGATAAACGACCTCGGAATCGAGTTTCGTCGATTTCGGTAGCTTCGTGTGATGATTTTGGACTTGAGCGTGTGTTCGGAATGGGTTTCTGATGACCCGAGGGCATTTCGGCGCCCAATATTGAAATAAGAAGTTCCTTAAGTTCATATTTTGGTTTGGAGCGTGTTTTTGTGTTATCGAGGTCTGAACAAAATTTCGAGACCAGGAAAAGGTCCGTTATGTTAATTATGACTTTCCTGCAAAATTTTGTGTCATTCCGAGTTGTATAGGTCGGTTCGCCGCGTTGTGAGCGAAGTCTAGAAAACTGAAAAATTCCTAAGTTTGGTTCTTGGGGTTTGGGGGTGTGATTTTGAGTTTTAGTGTTGTTTTGGGTGTTCCAAAAGCTCGAGCAAGTCCGTATTATGATTTGGGACCCGTTGGTATATTTGGATTAGGGCTCGGGTGGGCCCAGGTGCCTCCCGGGCACCTAACGAGACCAAAAACCAGCTAAAACTACTGCTGGTGCAGCTGTTGCTGGTGTGACCGCAGGTGCAGTTGCCCAGCCGCAGGTGCGGGACCGCTTCTGCCGTCCCAGTCTCGCAGGTGCAGAAACATAGGGGCTCCCCAAGCCTTCGCAGGTGCGGAACCATTTCCGTAGGGGCGGGTCCGCTGGTGCAGAAACCCCTCCGCAGGTGCGATCCCCAGCCCCTCGCCATTTTCCGCAGATGCAATTATTTCTCGCCGGTGCGGGACAACAGGTGTGGTCCCTGGGCCGCAGATGCGGAAACACCTGTAGGCAGACCTATATAAATGTTTAAAAAATGGGTTTTCTTCATTATTCTTTATCTAAAAACCCCATTAGAAAGCTTTGAAGGTTGAGCAGCACCTCCACGACCTATATAGTGCTAAGGTGAGTAATTCCTCTCTATTTTCCTAAAGTTCACATGGAATTCAACTAGAATTTATTACTAAAACATCAAAAATCAAGAATTTGGGTAGTACAAGTTAGGGCTCTTAAGAATTTGATAAATCACCCGATGTTTGCCATGCATTCCAGAAGAGTTGCGTAATAATGACCCTTAGGCTACGAGTGAGCGACCCCTTCATTAATTCTCGATATTTGATCATGCGGGCTCGGGGTTGAAATTGGGTAATTCTTCAAGAATGGTGAATTTTGGGTTAATAGGTTAATTCTTCTTCTTTGATCATGAGTTGATGTTATTACACTATATTTTGTCTAGTTGCGAGCCGTCGAGGGTAGATTTCGGAGATTCGGGCGCATCCTTGATCCGAGGGGCGGTTTCGTCAAGAGGTGAGTCTCCTTTCTAACCTTGTAAGGGGGAATTGTCTCCCTAGGTGATTTAAATGCTATATGTGATAATTTGTGGGTGGGCTACGCACGTACAAAGTGACGAGAGTCCGTACCTAGCGACTATTTCTATGATGTCCGGTAGTTAGGCTCACATCATGCCTTGTGCTTTTATTGATATGAACTATATGCGTGCTGAATTTACATTTCATATTGTTTACATTCCTAAAGTTATGAAATTTGAGAAAAACTTGTAAGAAATTTGATTATGGAAAGGCATTCTCTTTTAAAAAGGAATAATGTATGTGCATGTGACCACTTCGCAAATTGTATTCCGCGAGCGGAGTGTGCATAGAGAGCTTGTGAGGTGCACTTTTGGGACGGGCCGATCGATCCTTCAGCAATGCACGAGCGTGACTATCCTGTGACTCCGGCCGGTTGTCCTCACCCTGCATGCGTGTGTTTTATTTGTTATTAAATTTCATGAAATTGATCTGACAGATATTTGGGAAAAAAGTGAAGTGGTTTTTTTATTTATCCTCAGTATTCTTCCTGGATTTCAGTATCTTACATATATACACTTGTTGCTTCACTGCCTTACATGCCTACTGTTTTTATTACATTCCGTTGATTTACACTGTTGGACCTTAGTGAGTGTCATGTCGACTTCTCGTCACTACCTCTTCGATGTTAGGCGGGATACTCACTGGGTACATATATATATTTATGTACTCATGTTGCACTTCTGTACTTAATTGTACAGGTTCTGGGGTTGGTGTTTTATCCGACCAGAGCTTGACATATTCCGAATCTGACTTCACGGTGAGCTACCTCCCTTGGCGATTCCCAGCTACGCTATGGAGTTATCTTTTGTTTACTTCTGTCTATATCCTTTCAGACAACAGTACCTCTTGTATCATCTTTTGTATATTCTACTAGTCGCCTATTGACTTGTGACACTAGTTCCTGGCACACACTTGGTAGATTCTATTTTTGGGACTATATATATATGTGTGTGTAATGGATCACACTCATTTTGGCAGTATGTATTTAAATTGATAAATGCCTTCGCTTCTATATTAAATAAGTTAAGTGTAAAACTTTGGGAAACATGTGGGGTTGGTATGTTAATAGGGAAAAACTTCACTAGTAAGCAACTGTTGGGTTGCCTAACCCCGATGTTGGGCGCCATCACAACCTGCGTGGGATTTTGGGTCGTGACAATACAATTTTCCACAAAGGAATCAATTCTCTTTCTAAATAAATATGAAAGGTACACTCTACTCTTCTTAGGAAATCAATTACCGATTCAATAGCATTTACAGCCTAATAGTAGTGGCAGGATCACATGTACAACAAGTAAGGCATGCTAGTGGGTCCTAGTCTACCCGGACATGGCATAATAGTAGCTACGCATGGACTCCCGTCACCTCGTGCGTACGTAGCCCCTGAAGATAATAGCACATACTTAATTAGTTCACCTAGGGGGACAATTCCCCCTCACAAAGTTAGAAAGGAGACTTACCTCGCTCCAAAATTCCATAACCAGCTTCCAAGCCCTTCCGACGACTCCAATGGACGCACAATGCCCCAAAACTATCCAAATAACGACAAACTAATGAAAATATACTCTAATATTTGCAAAAATTCCAAATTATATAATTTCCCAACTCCGCTCAGTTAAATGACCAAAATGCCCTCGGGCCCACGTGCCCGGAATCCACAATTTCTCAAAGATAAATTCTACACATAGCTTTACTAGTTCAAATATACAATTTTTTTCTAAATTCCATGCTCAAATTCATGGCTAAAAATCCAAATTACCATTTTCTAGGTTTTCTTTAAAATTTCCCAAATTTTCCACAATCTTTCATGTTTAATCCATGCATATAACTTGTATTAATCTTAAAAACATGAAGGAATTACTTACCTAGTGATGCTTGGTAAAAACCCACTCTTGAAGCTCCTCAAAGTCGACTAAACCAAAGAAGAAATGAGAAGAAATGGCCAAAACCCATTTAAAACTGCCCAGGCGACCCTCCAATGCGATCGCACAACATGCTCCACGATCGCATAGTCCTTCTATGTTGCCTCCCTAATTCCTCCTATGCGTTTGCACAGGACAAAGGCCTCACAGCCACCAAACGCACAATGTGCGATCGCAACTCCAACCTTGCGATCGCATAGGCAAAACTCCAACTCCCTTGAATCTCTTCTCCGCGATCGCACTCATCCTTATGCGATCGCATAGAAAAATAATCCATCCCTCAAATTTTCTTCATTGCGATCGCATATAAGGGACCGCAATCGCATAGCTCACCAGATACACCAGAAGACATTAGCAGCAAAACAGAGAAAAATAATCTGAACTCAACCTGAAACACACCCGAGGCCCCCGGGACCCCGTCCAATCGCACGACCCAGTCACATAACCTTACACGGACTTGATTGAGGCCTCAAATCACATCAAACAACGCCAAAATCATGAATCACACTCAAACTCAAACTTAATGAACCTTGAAGTTTCAAACTTCCACATTCGATGTCGAAACCTATCAAATCACATCCGATTGACCCCAAATTTTTCACACAAGTCATATTTGACATTACGGACCCGCTCCAACTTTCGGAATCGCATTTCGACCCCGATATCAAAATTTCCACTTCCGGTCGGATTTCTAAAAAACCTTCAAATTTCTATCTTTAGCCAAATGACTTCAGAATGACCTACGGACATCTAAATTCACTTCCGATCATGCTACCAACTCCAGAGTCACCATACATAGCTATTCCCAGGTTCGGAATCCTAAACGGACATCAATAACACTGAAATGCCTTACAGCCCAAATTTATGAAATTCTCCTAAAACGCTATCTTCCATAATATACGTCGAAACGCTCCCGGGTTGTCCAAAACCCGCTCCGGACATACGCCCAAGTCTGAAATCATCATACGATTCTGCAGGAACCTTCAAATCCTGATTCGGAGATCGTTTACTCAAAATTCCAATCATAGTTGATTCTTGCAACTTAAGGGTCCCGAAATTCAATTCCCTACCACTAATTGTGATGGAGAAAATACCAATTCAAATTGAATGGATTTAAAATAATGTTACGACATGGATCGGGATTAAAAAATTTTCCATTTTATCCATTAAATAATATTTAAATTTAATCACTTGAAAAGCCTGTTTTAAATTGTCATGTTGCAAATAGTTAGTTACTAAGATCTGATTATGAGTTATTAAATGGTAAGATGAATAAAAATTCTCAATTGGAAGGGATGTTCCTAAAGGGCCCAATGAATTCCTAATTGGAATTAGGGGATCTTTTTTAATTGATTCTTTTATCACACTGTGATATTTTACATCCTTGAATGGCCCCATTCGAGAACAATTGGCTGCTGACAAAATTATCAACGACAGACATTCCTTATTTCTATTTAACAATGTATGAATAGTTCCTTGAGGTTGGTTAAGAGATTGTTGATTTTTTTCCTTGGAATAGGAATAAATGGAAGAAAATGGGTTGATATTGGTACAATCTGATCCATTATCAGAGAGAAATCCTGATCCCGGTTTATCATTCCTTTTTTCCGATAAACGAAATAGGGGATTTCGCTAAGTTGATTCTTAGGAAATGTCGAATCAAACCATTTATCCTTATTTCAACAAAAGAAGCACCGGCTTCTTCGCAAGAAAAACTTTTTTTNGTTGAATTTTTGCCTTGGAATAGGAATAAATGGAAGAAAAGGGGTTGATATTGGTACAATCTGATCCATTATCAGAGAGCAATCCTGACCCCGACGGATCATTCCTTTTTCCGATATACGAAATAGGGGATTTCACTAAGTTGATTCTTAGGAAATGTCGAATCAAACCATTTGTCCTTATTTCAACAAAAGAAGCACGGGCTTCTTCGCAAGAAGAACTTTTTTTGTCTTGGTTCCAATTTAATACTAAACAAGTCCGAACTAATTGAATACTTGTGTCAGAAATTCCTCGAATCGGGTTGCCATTTCCATAAAGGATATAATTGACAATTCGAAGTTGCATATTATCCCTTTCCTGCAATGGATCCGGTGGAAAAAGGGTTGCTAAATTTATACCGTCCGTTATTTCATATGTGACGACAGGTCGAACTAAAACAAAAAACTTTTTCTTGCTAGGTGTAATCCGTTGGACATAGATCCAATTTTTCACTTTTTTGGATTCCTTGGAATTTCTTTTTCCTGTTCCTGGTGGTATCAAAACGCCGGTATGTCGGGATATCTTATCTGTCTCTCCAGGAAAATGGATATCTCCATAAAAGATTTTAAGTTCAATTCATTTTTTTTCTATCCACCAGGACCAACCCACCGACTCGGCTTCTTAGATTTAAGGTGATTTGTGTATCTACCCCAACGATACTATTGTTCCGTACCATTATGGAAGAAGATCCGGGCAAGATATGCACCTCTTCAAGAATGAAAAAAAAATCGATCTACTTTCATTTGGTATTTTGGCCTAAATTCCTTGAATCCTAGATACTCAAGCAAATCCTCTGTTTTGATGACTGAATGCGTTTCTACAGTCCCATATTTAATAATGCCCGAGCTCTTTCTTCTGTATCGAGGATCATCGAAATAATCAAGAATACTATTTCGACAGAAAATACCATTTACGGGGATTTCAATCGAGATACCTGAATAGGGAATTAGTTCATTCTCGAGTTCTTGAATCGAGTGTAGTGGAATGATGAATTTATTTCTTCGCCTTTTTGACAATAAATCAAAGTTCTCGGGGAGAATAGGCGAATATACGAGATTATACTGACCAGCACATATGATTCGATTAAGGTCTGAATAATCAGAAATCCTATCTTCTTTTTTACTAGAAAAATCTGAACTAAATAATTTCTGCCTCGCCTGATCGTTGGTTACTGAGAGGTTAGAAGTATATCTTCGCTTGCCAGAAAGAGAATGCGCATTCATTTGATCCTGATCCTTGTGGATCGAAAGGTAGACTAGACTAGACCTGCACGGCGCTCCTAATAATATCCATAAATGGCTTGTTTTTGGTAATAGGTTCTATTTCTAAATCTTTCTATTACTTCAAAAGTAGTTGCTTCAGCTTCAGCCACTCGAATTTTCGATATTCCTTTTTATTTCTCATCAAAAGAATGGCATCTTATTCTGGAAATCCTAGCTATTCTTAGCATGATATTGGCAAATCTCATTGCTATTACTCAAACAAGCATGAAACATATGCTTGCATATTCGTCCATAGGTCATATCGGATATGTCATTATTGGAATAGTTATTGGAGACTCAAATGATGGATATGCAAGCATGATAACTTATATGATGTTCTGTATCTCCATGAATCTAGGAGCTTTTGCTTGCATTGTATTATTTGGTCTACGTACCGGAACTGATAAAATTCAAGATTATGCAGGATTATACACAAAAGATCCTTTTTGGCTCTCTCTCTCTCTCTCTCTCTCTCTCTCTCTCTCTCTAGCCCTATGTCTCTTATCCCTAGGGGGTCTTCCTCTACTAGCAGGTTTTTTCGGAAAATTCTATTTATTCTGGTGTAGATGGCAGGCAGGCCTATATTTCTTGGTTTTTATAGGACTCCTTACAAGCGTTGTTTCTATCTACTATTATATAAAAAAAATAAAGTTCATAATGACTGGACGAAACCAAGCAATAACCCCTCACGTGCGAAATTATAGAAGATCCCAATCAAACAATTCCATCGAATTGAGTATGATGATAGCATCTACTATACCAGGAATATCAATGAACCCAATTATTGCAATTGCTCATGATACCATATTAGCTATTCGAGTCAGAATGATATCGAACCGCGGAAAGGTAGACTTTTCCCGAATGGGAGAACATATAACATTCTTTCAGGAATGCGACTGACTACGACATTGATTAATAAGGTTGACCCGTCCACTATCATATCAGGAGATGAGCCTCAGGGCCACCCCAGCGAGATCGAATCTTTGACGAGCCTGTGAAATGGAAGGAATTGGGCCAAGCTACAGGAAAGAAAAATCACCAAGGAAGGATTTTTACTCAAGTGACGATGAACACTGAACCTAACAGCCGAGGAGACGATCACCGGTACCCATGAAGAGTATATTACCAATCCTGTAACTGCCATTAGTTTGTAAGTGGTTCATTCCTATTCAATTTGCATCTTGAATTCAATGTATTCATATCGGATAGAAAGATCAATCTTCTTCTCTGTCTGGGAGTCGCTTCTGAAACAAAGCTACTCACGGCCTCAAACCGCTGAATGACGCGCTAGAGCTCAAAACGACTAGTCGGGTCGTTACATTCTCCCCCACTTAAACAGATGTTCGTCCTCGAATGTGCTAAGAACTGCTCTGGAGTTATCGAAAATCACTATTTAACACCCCAAGCACCTGCCCGTGCTACCACAACCCAGTTGAGTATATTAGTTTGATCAAATCTGAAGATTTCTTCTTTTATCCATATAATAAGCTCAGAATCCAGTTCCAACACTTGAAATTTCTCTGTCAGGCCTAGTTCCAATATATAAACACCGTATCAACTACCACACGAGGTATCAAAACATGATTGCATACTTTTGCTGAATTTAGTGCCATACACCTCATAATTCATCATCGAACCACCATGACATTCCCTGAACCTTAACAGCCAAAATTCTATGAATTTGATGCTCCCAATGCACCTTACAATATATATACATACATCCTGCTATAATGCTGATGATACCACCACAACGGAGGAGATGTGTAGAAATTCATAACCAATTGCAGAGTTAAAAAATTGCTGAACGTCTCATCTTGACTAGAATCATCACCTCATTACGAACCAAATAAGGGTAACTATCCTTTAATGTATTTAACATAATCTTATCGCACTGATCCCTGATCCAGTAATCTCGTCTCACCCAGTACGAACTTCTCAGACAACAAATCACCCCAAACATGACCAACAGTCTCACGGGATACCACAACGCGCCAATAGGCTATAACTCAAACATGATACATAGATGAATGACTCAGGAAGGGACTACTCGACTCACGTAACTAATATGAACTTTCTCAAAAAATAGGAAGTAAAACACAAGAAAATAAATATAGGAACCTTACTCAACAACACACTGTTGCAGCGTGCAACCCGATCCAAATAACATACCCGTGGCGACGTGCCACCCGATCCACACATAAAATTCACATCATAACATCCTTGTTAACATCGAACTGCAAATCTTAATTCTTACTCCCAGTTACACACTATTTACGATATCTAACATGCCAATATGAGATAGCGCCAGAATTCCACCATAACTTCTGAACCACTAATAGGGTGAACACTTCATCATATAGAAACCTTTTACTTACCTCAACTCAAGAAAACCACCACAACACACGAGTGAACTCCCACAACCACAATATATGCAAATCCTCAAGTAGTGGTCTGAACCATCATAAACCTTCCGGGATCCGCCTACACCTGACATACCATAATACTTGATTGCTTCCAAATAATATCTATTGTGATGGCCGACATGCCTCGCATACACCATGACAAACCACATGCATAACTTAATCACATCGAATGAACTGATCACTGCTGTAAATGTGCCATTTCAACCATGGCTAAACAATCTATCTTCTTTTAATCATCTTCAATTCCCTCAGGAATAATAGTAACTTCTTTCAACTCATAGAAAATCATCCGAGTGACCTTGATTCACGAGACCATGCTACCTAAATCCCGCAACCCGTCTCATACCCTCCTGATAATCTTTCTACAACCCGGAGTTTATTTCTCCCACTCCTCCAATACTAACCTGCACGCTGTAAATAACATGGAGCACCCCAACCATTTTCCCTTTCTCAGGAATTATACTGCAAAAGCTCGACTCTTAATCATAATGTTTCCTGAAACCCTTAAACGCCACATTCTTAACTTTTGAATTCACTAGGACCGCTATTGAGAGTCACCCACTCTGACTGGCCATGAATACAAGCAACTCCAAGGCTCTTCTAGCACATGAACACCCTTTTCAATGAAGCACGTGACTGAGTCACTACCCTTACAACTCGCCTATGCATTAAGCATAAATTTTGAATCTTCCAAAGCCTAACCCTGGTCCAATAGGGTCAACTTTTGCACACATTCATCAAATCCCACACACGATCACCATTTTACTCCTTTCCCCTTAGCTGAAAATAACTTGCCAACATGCCGACAATCCGCAACCCTATGATAACACAATCATGCAACCCAACTGCAGGTGGTGGGACTCCCCCACTCAGCCCGAAGCTTCTCCTTGCGCCACTCTAGAGCCTGCCTAGATCCTTTCTCCTTTGTTAACATGATCTTGCTCAACCAATCCATCCAATTCATCCAAATTCTCTTGTTAGTACTCCCTAAATACTCGAATTCCCTAGCATCATTCACACATTCTGCCTCCTACCGAATAGCCACTAAAATCCCTCACAAAAACTTTCCCACCACACGACCGCTAACCTACTCACAGTAGATAACACACCAATGGAAATCACCAACTGACACCTTCCAACGACGTCGTACTGCACACCCTCTACAACATCAATATCCCATCCTAATCCTTTTCCTATTCACCAACTTTACCTATCTGTCCGCTCCTCATGGACATCTACTAAATGCGCGACAATATCTTCTATTTCCAAGCTATACTACCGCTCCCCCATTTTACGACTGCTCGACTTTCGCTTCTTACACCTGGCCTCCTAGAAATGGAACCACCTCCTAGCCTATATTCAATATCATTCTCTATAGCTCTCAAACCCGCAGATCACCACGACTTCAAACTCTCTGAAGATCATCTCTCACTAGTTGCCTTCATTATCAACACTTATCTAGTACTGAACCACCGCACCTCACGGTATCTTCCAACCGCATTCTTCAATACTTCTTCATAATACTCTAGCCCCATGCACCCGAAGAAACCATGGTGCTGACGAACTTAACGCATTCCATTCAATCAAGGACAACGATAACACATCACAGGTGAATACTCCACCTTACTTGAAAACACAAAGTCTTACTGCTTTATCAACCCCAAACGAATCATTCATAATCCAAATGCCTTTCCTCTGCCAGAACTAAAATAAGGAAATCTGGAAACCATGCTCTGAGAAGACCTCCCTTCAAACCATTCATCAGGACTCAACATATGAGCAAGTGTTCTACTATCATATCGACATCGCGCGATTACCAATCGTAAACATCATCACAACCTGAGCATAACCTCAAATCCCTCAGAAACACAGCTACTAAGCTGAAACGACATATTATCCTTCCACAGGGCAACGACAATAACCTCAATCAACTTTGCAGGGAGAAACATCCCGCACCGCACCCATAGCACCATTTTAATTCCTCCAATTCCTGATTCATAGCAAGAGCTTCGCGACACGTAATATTGAGTAGGAATAAACATAGGCATAAGCCTCAAAGGAATCAAATCGCACGATGAGGAATCAAGAAGCGAAGTACTCCTAACAGCCCTATAGCCTCTCGAAGATAAGTACAGACGTCTCCGTACCGATTCACAAGACTCTACTAGACTCGCTCATGACTCGTGAGACCAAAGGGAACCTAGTGCTCTGATAGCATGTTGTCACGGCCCTAAATCCCTAAGGTCATGATGGCGCCGGACACCATTGTCAGGCAAGTCAATCTTTTGAATAGTTAAGTCAAATTTCCTATTTTAGCATTTTTGAAATCATTATCTTTAACTTTTGAAGTAAAAATAAACAAAATCCGTTAAGTAAATACGATGTTTTAAATTTTCTGTTTTAGCAAATATATCCCAAACACATCCCAGAAACTGGTGTCACAAGTACATGAGAAATTTCTAAGACTTTATACAATCATCAAAAAGCTTGTCCAAAATACAAATTGGACAAGGAATTTAAAATGAAAATACGATATGAGGGAGAATCTGTCAGCTACGGATCGCCTCCGGGTGATGCAGCTCGCCTAAGTCTCCAAATCTGCCACATCACTATGAAAGTACCTGTGTAATAAAATGCACAGCAAGTGTAGCATGAGTATGAAAACAATGTGTACTCAATAAGTCGCCCGCCTAACCTCAGAGAGGTAGTGACGAGAGGTCGAATTAGGCACTTGCTAGAGGTCAATTTACTATATTCGAGTGTGACACTAAGCATGATTATCATAGGCAATTTATTATAATCAGGAATAAATAATATCAACTCCTTCCACATTTAACACTTTAAATCTTCGTCATATTAATAACAATTAATCAACATGGGTGATTTAATCAAATAACAAATAATTAACGGGAAGGAAAAACTTCTTCCAAAAAAGTTTAATAAATCTCTGTCATTTTAGTTGACAACTTAAAATTCCAGGTCAGTAATTAGGCAAAATCACAGCAAATACGCAGTAAATATCATGCGCAAGCAATGCCGAGGGTCGAACGATGCGGACCAACAATAATAAAATGTGCACTGCCGAAGGGTCGGACAGCTCGAACCATAGATGCATCTATTTTCTCCCGCTCGAGAACTGATCATGCGACGAGGTCAACATAAAAATAATAAGGCTAGTCTACTCGCGAATTATACTATAATGACCCGACCGGTTGTTTTGAGCTCTTGTGCGTCGTTCTGTGGTTTGAGGTCGTAGAATCTTCATTTCAGGTATTATGACTCATGGGCGTGGTCGGAATTGGATTTCAGGAAGTTTAGAGTTGGTTTGGAAAGAAAATTCTCATTTCAGAAGCCTTAAGTTGGATAAATGGACTAAAATTGGAATTTTGAGTAAACGACCTCAGAATAAGGATTTGAGGGTTTCTGCGGGTTCGTATGATAATTTCGGACTTGGGCGTATTTCCGGATCGGGTTTTGGATAACCCATGAGCATTTCGATGCATATTATGGAAGTCAACATTTTTGAAGAAATTTTCTAAGTTTGGCTTGAAGCTCATTTCAGATATATTGATGTCCGTTTGGGATTCCAAGTTTAGGAATAGCTTCGTATGGTGATTCTAGAGTTGGGAGCGCGATCGGATGTGAATTCGGATGCCCGGAGGTCATTTTTGAGTCATTTGGCTAAAGATAGAAATTTGAAGGATTTTGAGAAATCCGACCGGAAGTGGAAATTTTGATATCGGGGTTGGCATGCGATTTCGGAAGTTAGATCAGGTCCGTAATGTCGAATATGACTTGTGTGCAAAATTTGAGGTCAATTGGACGTGCTTTGATAGGTTTCAGCATCGAATGTGGAAGTTTGAAAGTTCTAAGTTCATTAAGCATGAATCGGTCTATGATTCGTGATTTTGCCGTTGCATGATGTGATTTCAGCGTTGTTTGATGTGATTTCGAGGCTCGAATAAGTTCTAATGAGGCATTGGGTCTGGTTGTTAGTTTTGGTTGAGGTCTCGGGGGCCTCGGGCGTGTTTCAGATGCTCAATGGGTCAATTTTTGCCTTGAGAGGGTTTCTGGTTATCTTGTGTGAGTGCAGCAGATATTTACTCTATGCGATCGCGTGAGTGGGTGTGCGATTGCATAGAAGGATTTAGAGGCTTCTCGGATTTGGCATGTGCGATCGTGTGGCAGTGTATGCGATCGCATAGGGGAAGAATTGGAGGCCCTGGGAATTTGCTTATGCGATCGCGTAGTTGTTTGCGATCGCAGAGAAGGATTTGTGAAAGTTGTTGGGTTGCCCTATGTGATCGCATGGTCTTCTATGCGATCGCATAGAGGAATTTTGGGGGATTTTTGAGATTGGCTTATGCGATCACATGAGGGGGAGTGCGATCGCGTAGAAGTGGTCGTCTGGGCAGAATGTTTATATCCGTGAATTATGGCCATTTCCTCACTATTTTTTCATCTTGGCATGGCGATTTTAGGAGGCTTCATGGGGAATTTTCATCATGTATGTCTAGGTAAGTAAATTCCTCCCGTCTTTAAGTTAAATACAAGATTATATGCATGAAGTAGACATGTAAATTCGTAGAAAATTGGGAAATATTAAAGAAACCTAGAAAATGGTAATTTGGAGTTTTAGCCATGAATTGAGAATGGAATGTAGAGTAAATTGTATATTTGAACTAGTGGAGCTATGGGTAGAATTTATCTTCGAGAATTTTCAGATTCTGGGCACGTGGGCCCGAGGGCATATTGGTCATTTCACTAAGCAGAGTTGGGAAATTATATAATTTGGAATTGTTGCAAATATTAGAGTATATTTTCATTGGTTTGTCGTTGTTTGGATAGTTTTGGGGCGGTGTGCGTCCGTTGGAGTCGTCGCAAGGGCTTGGAAGTCGGTATTGGAATTTCGGAGCGAGGTAAGTCTCCTTTATAACTTTGTGAGGGGGAATTATCCCCATAAGTGAATTAATTAAGTATATGCTATTATCTTCGGGGGCTACGTACATAAGAGGTGACGGGAGTCCGTGCGTAGCTACTATTATGCCATGTCCGGGTAGCCTAGGACCCATTAGCATGCCTTATCTATTATACCTGTGATCTTGTCTGTGATATTAGACTGCTAATATAACCGAGATTTTAATTGAATAACAAAGGAAAATTAGAGTTTATTTTTCTAAACCATCTAAAAAGAGAATTTATTTCCTTCGGGGGCAATTGTATTTCTGGATAAGGTTGTATTATCAAACATTATAAAAAAAACTTGGCAGGTGAATTTCGAAAAAGGATTTAAACACTATTTTATGGTTTTAAAAGAGAAATTTGTCATTTACTTGAGTATTGGTTTTCCCGACGTATTCGGGGTGGACTGTTGGTTGTGCCTGATTGCATGTGACTGCTTCGCAATTTACATTCCGCGAGCAAAGTGTTATTTCTCCCACTCTCATGGGAGCGGGTTGTACGCCACGGCGAGATTGAAAGAAATATTATGGTTTGGGCCGTTCGACCCTCGGCAGTACACAGAGATGATTATTATGATGGCTCATGCCGGTTGTCCTTATCCCGTATGCGTATGCTAAATTGTTAAATGTTTCTTTTTCATGATTTTTTGAAGTGATAAGATATTTGGGGGAAAATAAAGAAGAAATTCTAGATTTATGATATTGGGGGAAATCAAAGAGGAAATTGTTTTTTTAAGATATTTTGGAAACTAATGAGAAAGTGGTAACTGTTTGTTTATTTCCAGTATTTACTTGGCTTTCAGTGCTTATATATATGTTTCTTTACTAACTTTACATGCCTATCGTGTTCACCTTATACTGTTAATTAAATTGATGGCCCCTAGTGAGTGTCTAATTCGACCTCTCGTCACTACCTCTTTGAGGATAGGCGGGCGACTTACTGAGTACACGTTATTTTTGTACTCATGCTACACTTGTTGTGCATTTTATTGCACAAGTACTTACATAGCAATATGGAGGACTCGGAGACTTAGGCGAGCTGCATCATCCGGAAGCGATCCGCAGCTGACAGAGTCTCCCTCGTACTGTATTTATTTTCATTTTAGATTCCTTATCCAACTTGTATTTCGCACAAGCTTTGTAATAATTGTATAAATTCTTAGAAATTGCTCATGTACTTGTGACACCGGGTTCTGGGATGTGTTGGGATATAATTGCTAATATGGAATATTCAAACTATATTTTTCTCAACAGATTTTATCTAGTTAATATGTAATAAAATGAAAGAAAAGGATTTTTCATAAATGTTAAACACAGGAAATTGTTTCAATTAATAAATGAGATTGACTTGCCTGACAATGATGTCCGGCGCCATCACGACCTTATGGATTTCAGGTCGTGACAACATGTTATCAGAGCACTAGGTTCCCTTAGGTCTCACGAGTCATGAGAAAGTTTGGTAGAGTCTTGCGGATTGGTACGGAGATATCTGTACTTATCTTCCAGAGGCTATAGGGCTGTTAAGAGTACTTCCCTTCTTGATTCCTCATCGTGCGATTGATTCCTTTGAGGCTTATGCTTATGTTTGTTCCTACTCAATCTTACGCGTCGCAAAGCGCTTGCTATGAATCAGGAATTTGAGGAATTGAAATGGTGCTACGGATGTAATTCGAGATGTTTCCATGTATAATTGGTTGGGGCTGTTGTTATGACCCTGCAAAAGAATAATATGTTGTTCCATCTCAGTAGCTATGTTTCTGAGAGCCTTAAGGCTATGCTCAGGTAGTGATGATGCTTGCAATTGGCTGTCGCGCGATGTCGATATGATGATAGAATGCTTACCCATATGTTGGGGGTGATGAATAGTTTGAGGGGAGGTCTTCTCAGAGTGTGATTTCAAGATTTTGGTATTTTAGTTCCAGCAGGGGGAAGGCATTTGGATTATGAATGATCCGGTTGGGGTTGATAAAGTAGTAAGACTGGGTGTCTCCAAGTGAGGTGGGATATGCACCTGTGACGTGAAGTCGTCGTCATTGATCGGATGGAATGTGTTAAGTTTGTCAGTTTTATGGTTTCTTCGGTTGCGTGGGGTCAGAGTATTGAGAAGAAGTATTGAAGAATGCAGTTGGCAGAGACCGTGAGCTGCGGCGGTTCAATACTGGATAAGTGTTGATAATGAAGGCAGCTAGAGAAAGATGATCTTTGCAGTGCTTGATGTCGTGGTGATTTGCTGGTTTGAGAGCTACAGAGAATGATTCGGAAGTGAGACTAGGCGGTGGTTCCATCTCTAGGAGGCCAAGTGTAAGAAACGGAAGTTGAGCAGTCGCAAAGTGGGGGAGCGGCAGCATAGCTTGGAATTTGAAGATATTGTTGCGCATTTAATGGATGTCCATGAGGAGCGGACGAACTAGCAAAGTTGGTAAATAAAGCAGGGCATAGGATTGGGTATCGAAGTCATAGAGAGCGTTCATTTCAGCATCGTCGGAAGGTGTCCGCGGGCGATTTCCACGGGAGGTTCATCTTCTGTGAATAGGGTAGCGGTAGCATAGTTGGTAGGTCTCGGTGAGGGGTTCTAGTGGCTATTCGGTAGGAGGCGGAATGTGTGAATGATGCTAGAGAATTTGATTATTTAGAGAGTGCTAGCAAGAGAATTTGGAAGAATTTGGATGGATTGGTTGAGCAAGATTGTGTTATCAAAGGAGAAAGGATCTCGGCAGGGTCTAGAGTGGTGCAAGGAGTAGCTTCAGGCTAAATGGGGGAGTCCCACCATCCCCAGTTGGGTTGTAGGGTTGTCTTCTCATATGGTTGCGGATTGTCGGTGTGTTGGCATGTTATTTTAGCTAAGGAAAAGGAGTAAAATAGTGATTGTGTGTGGAATTTGAGGAATCTGTGAAAGAGTTGGCCCTGTTGGATCAGGGTTAGGCTTTGGAAGATTCAGAATTTATGCTTAAGGCATGGGCGAGTTGTAAGGATAGTGAATCAGTCACATGCTTCAAGGGAAAGGGAGTTCATGTTCTAGAAGTGCCTTGGAGTTTATTGTATGCGGGGCCAGCCAGAGTGGGTGACTCTCAATAACGGTCGTAGTGAGTTCAACAGTTAAGAATGCGGCGTTTTAGGGTTCCAGGCAGCAATATGATCGAGAATCGAGCTTTTGCAGAGTAATTTCTGAGAAAAAGGAGAATGGTTGGAATGTTCTATGGTGTGTTTCAGAATACAGTATAGTATTGGAGGAGTGGGAGAAATAAGCTCCGGATTGTAGAAAGATAATCAGGATGGTATGAGACAGGTTGCGGGATTTAGGCAGCATAGTCTCGTGAATCAAGGTCACTCGGGATGAGTAAGGGTTGAGTTTGCTATGAGTTGAAGGTAGATGCTATTATTCCTGAAGCAATTGAAGATGATTAAAAGAAGATAGATTGATTAGCCATGGTTGAAATCGCACATGTTCAGCAATGATCAGTTCCTTCGGTGTGATTAAGTTATGCATGTGGTTTGTGCCAGTGTGTGCGGGGCTTGTCGGCCGTCGTAATGGATTCCATGTGGGAGCATTTGAGTATTATGGCATTTCAGGTATAGGCGGATCCCAGAAGTGTTATAGTGGTATCGACTACTACTTAAGGATTTGCATGTTGGGTGATTGTGGGAATGATTGTGGGAATTCACTCGTGTGTTGAGATGGTACTCCTGAATTGAGTTAAGTAAAATTTTTCTGTATGATGAAGTGCTCACCCTATTGATGGTTCAGCAGTTATGATGGAATTCTTGCGCTACCTCATATTGGCATGTTAGTTGCGGTAAGCAGTATGTAACTGGGAGTAAGAATCAAGATTGCGGTTCGGTGTTAATAAGGATGTCATGAGCTCGGAAGACCAAGAAAAAGTGATTCAAAAGTTCAGAGTAAGTTGGTGTTATCTTCAGTGTCACCTGAGATCGATATTTGGTGAAAAGGGGTTTTATACCCTGGTCATGGGTTCTTGATGTGTTTTGCGGTCTTAGTGTGGTCGGTGTTATGGATGGGAAGACTTGTTTCCTTGTGTGGAAGGTCGTGGAAGCATGACCGCGAAAAGATTGTATAAAGTGTGACCTATAGTCGCTTGATGGATTGAAGATCTGGACTGAGTTTAAAGAAGTGCAATATTGCTTAATTGAGAATTTATGCCTGGAAGGTATTTAGTTCATTTGGTTGTGGATTGTGGGGTGTTTGTCCCGGCTATGATGGTTGTTCTTGCATATTATAAGAGGAAATGAGTTAATATGGACCCAGGTAAAGTTATTAGCTTAGTTTGATGCGAGCAAGGTAGACTCGGTGTTTTTGGATGGATTTAAATATGATTATGGGCTCCGTAGGAGCCAGGTACGTTCATTTCAGTAGAGTGTTTTTTCATGGAAAGGTATTAGAACAACAGATGTTGTTCCGTCTTCGTCAAATTCATGTGATCTTATGATTGTGTCGTGTTAGTTGTGAAAGGGCTTGATAATTTCTGATGAGTTGAAATCTCTGTGTAGTGATGATGTTATGTGAGCAGGATAGCTCTTGAGATCCAGAGTATATATATATATATCCCACCTCAGTTGTGCTTGAGTTTTGTAGCATGCGGATTTATCAGTCTCCCTAGGATGGTATTATGCACTTAGTATGCTTATGACCGATATTCGGTAATGTGTAATAGTGAGAGATTCAGCTCCGTGTATATTTCCTTATGTGAGTTTTATGATGAGATCGGGTGGCATACCGACACGGGTATGTTATTTGGATCGGGTTGCATGCCGCAATAGTGTGATGATGAGAAGGGTTAATATGTATTTATTTTTCTTATGTTTTATTTCCTATTTTCTGAGAAAAGTTCATATTAGTTGAGTGAGTTGAATAGTCCATTCCTGAGTCATTTCTTATTTATCATGTTCGAGTTATGTCTTATTGGCGCAATGTGGTATCATGTGAGGCTGCTGGTCATGTTTGGGGTGATTTGTTATCTGAGTAATTCATACTGGGTGAGACAGGATTATCGGATCAGGGATCAGTGCGATAAGGTTATGTGAAGTGTATACTAAAGAACAAATACCATTATTCAGGTTCATAATGAGGTGATAATTCGAGTTAAGATGAGTTATTCAACAATTTGTTAACTTTGTGGTTGGGTATGAATTTCTGCATATCCCCTCTGTTGTGGTGGTATCGTCAGCATTATAGCAGGATGTATGTATATATATCATGAGGTGCAGTGGGAGCATCAAATTTGTGGAATTTTGGCTATTAAGGTTTAGGGAACGTCATTGTGGTTAGATGATGAACTTTGCGGTGCATGGTGCTAATTCAGCAAAGGTATCCAGTTATGTTCTGGTATATCGTGTGGTGGTTGATACGGTGTTTATATATTGGAACTAGGTCTGGCAGAGAATTTCAAGTATTGGAACTACATTCTGAGCTTATTATATGGATAACCCGGGAGCGTTTCGATGCATATTGTGGAAGTCAGTATTTCTGAAGAAATTTCCTAAGTTTGGCTTTAAGCGTATTTCAGCAATATTGATGTTCGTTTGGGATTCCGAGTCTGGGAATAGCTTCGTATGGTGATTCTGGAGTTGGGAGCACGATCGGAAGTGAATTCGGATGCCCGGAGGTCATTTTGGAGTCATTTGGCTAAGGATAGAAATTTGAAGGATTTTGAGAAATCCGACCGGTAGTGGAAATTTTAATATCCGGGTCGGAATGCGATTGCGGAAGTTGGAGTAGGTCTGTAATGTCGAATATGACTTGTGTGCAAAATTTGAGGTCAATCGGACGTGATTTGATAGGTTTCTGCATCGAATGTGGAAGTTTGAAAGTTCTAAGTTCATTAAGCTTGAATCGGGCTGCGATTCATGATTTCAGCATTGTTTGATGTGATTTCGACGCTCGACTAAGTTCGAATGAGGTATTGGGTCTGGTTGGTAGTTTTGGTTGAGGTCTCGGGGGCCTCGGGCATGTTTCGGATGCTCACGGGTCGATTTTTGCCTTGAGAGGGTTGCCGGTTTTCTGGTGTGAGTGCAGCAGGTATTTACTCTATGCGATCACGTGAGTGGGTGTGTGATCGCATAGAAGGATTTAGAGGCTGCTTGGATTTGGCATGTGCGATCGCATGGCAGTGTATGCGATCGCATAGGGGAAGAATCGGAGGCCCTGGGAATTTGCTTATGCGATTGCTTTTAGTTGTTTGCGATCGCAGAGAAGTATTTGTGAAGGCTGCTGGATTACCCTATGCGATCGTAGGGTCTTGTACGCGATCGCACAGAGGAATTTTGTGGGCTTTTTGGGATTGGCTTATGCGATCACATGAGGGGGAGTACGATTGCATATATGGGGTCGTCTTGGAAGAATGTTTATATCCGTGAATTATGACCATTTCCTCACTATTTTTTTATCTTGGCATGGCAATATTTGGAGGCTTCAAGGGGGGTTTTCATCATGCATGTCTAGGTAAGTATATTCCTCCCGTATTTAAGTTAACTATAAGATTATATGCATGAATTACACATGGAAATTGGTAGGAAATTGGAAAATCTTAAAGAAACCTAGAAAATGGTAATTTGGAGTTTTAGCCACGAATTGAGCATGGAATGTAGAGTAAATTGTATATTTGAACTAGTGGAACTATAGGTAGAATTTATCTTCGAGAAATTTCGGATTCTGGAGGCACGTACGCACGAGGGCATTTTGGTCATTTCACTAAGCGGAGTTGGGAAATTATATCATTTGGAATTGTTGCAAATATTAGAGTATATTTTCATTGGTTTGTCGTTGTTTGGATAGTTTTGGGGCGTTTTGCGTCCGTTTGAGTCATCGGAAGGGCTTGGAAGACGATATTGGAATTTCGGAGCGAGGTAAGTCTCCTTTATAACTTTGTGAGGGAGAATTGTCCCCCTAGGTGAATTAATTAAGTATATGCTATTATCTTCGGAGGCTACGTACGTACGAGGTGACGGGAGTCTGTGCGTAGCTACTATTATGCCATGTCAAGGTAGCCTAGGACCCACTAGCATGCCTTACCTGTTATACCTGTGATCTTGTCTGTGATATTAGACTGCTAATATAACCGAGATTTTAATTGAATGAATAAGGAAGATTAGAGTTTATTTTTCTAAACCATCTAGAAAGAGAATTGATTTCCTTCGCGGGCAATTGTATTTCCAGATAAGGTTGTATTATCAAACATTATAAAAAAAACTTGGCAGGTGAATTTCGAAAAGGATTTAAACACTATTTTATGGTTTTAAAAGAGAAATCTGTCATTTACTTGAGTATTTGTCTTCCCGACGTTGTCGCTCCCCCTTTTTCCTCGCGGAGATCGGGTTTATGACATTGGTTGGGAAAACTCATTCCTTTTGGGAAATGGGTTTGCATATTTTGAAAAGTCGCCACCTAACGATTTTAACGGTGTATTAGGGCACCTAAGGGGTTCAATTACAACTACGTTGCTGACCAGAGACTTGGGTAAGGGCTTGAAATTATCCTAAAGGGAAGGTTTTAGGCACCTCTCAGGATCCACACGTGTGGTTCCCGGCCGAATGGTTTCGTGAAGTTGTACAGATAGCAAATAACAAGTAAAGGCTCAAATAAGAGGGGATTTTAGTCTTAAACATGCAGATGTTTGAAAATAGTAAAGGACATTAGACTTTGAAAAGGATTACGAGCTAAGCATATAAGAGGTGTCCTGGGTTTATAATAATATGGATCACATCAATGCAATACCCGGTAATCACCCCTCGAAGAGGGGCTACATGTGGTATTAGCGCACCAGTTATCATATCCATATTCTACCCTTCCCACCCCGTAAAGGTGATTAAAGCGCGTGCGCGTGTTGGTCATGAATTCGATTGCGTGCTATTACCCGTCCCATCCTATCAGTCCTGGAGGAGGTTAGGACTACTATCCTAAATGGTAGGTACTAGGCAGACCCTCAGGTTTAAGGGGTAAGATTCTAAGGCGACAAGCAAGGAACATATAGGACTGCAGTCAGTGGTAAACACATAGGAGCATATAGGAGGCTCAGATTTTTCCTCCGCAAATAATGCATATAATTAGCACGACTCAAACACATATAAGGGCAGTCTTGTTAATTAGGATCCTAAGGCATGGTGTCTAGGTGAATTCAGAGGATAAACAGACAGGCAGACTTGTTTTATCACTCAAGGAAAACATGTTCTTAATCAGTTTGCCTACTGAGTTTAAAAGAAAGACCTATTAGTGTTAAGTACCACACACAAGAAAGAAATATTTCTAATTTCTAAAAAATTAGTTACCTAAGGCTTGCTTAGGCAAGGGCAGTGTATATTAACAGAATCATTAAAGGATTTGTTGCAACTATTACTTAAACATGTTGTTCTAGGTTATTCAGAACACATAAGCATTGCCAGTTATTTTTAGAGAAAAACTGAGTGAGGTTATTATACCTTTATACCTTAGTAATTAGACTAAATGTATTTGGATGATTAGGGCCTATGACATGATATCTAATGCACAGATAGAGATGCAGAATGATGTGTATGCAGAATTCCTAAGCATGATTTCCAAATTCTCAGTATTAATCATGATTTCAAAATATTCTAAAAATGATAATTTATTTTAATGTTGTTTAGCCTAAGACAAAGATTTCTAAGCGTACATGGCAGTGTGGAACATGACAATAGAAGATACCAATCATCAGCAGGATTTTCTAAGTAACGTGAACATACTGAAACAGTAGGCATGAGACGTAATAAACATGATTTCTAATGCATGAATTTTAACACATGAGCCTAAACATGATCTCGATGCACATATAGGAAATAAATTCTAACAGCATGGTTTCTAATGCATGAATTTTAACACATGGGCCAAAACTTGATCTCTATTTCACATATAGGAAATAAAGTCTAATAGCATGATTTCTAATTCATGAATTTTAACACATGGGCCTAAACATGATCTCTATTGCACAGATAGGAAATAAAGTCTAATAGCATGATTTCTAATGCATGAATTTTAACACATGGGCCTAAATATGATCTCTATTGCACAGATAGAAAATAAAGTCTAATAGCATGATTTCTAATGCATGAATTTTAACACATGGGCCTAAACATGATCTCTATTGCACAGATAGGAAATAAAGTCTAATAGCATGATTTTTATCCCTTTTAATAGCTAATGCATACGTAGCTACCCCTCCCTTTTCACTATCCATCCCCTAAGTTGTTTACAGAGTATTACAGGCCAGGGAATTATGAATTACATAACTTAAAGGAAAATAAGAAGTTACTTCTATAGGGAGCCTTCAATTAGGCCAAGATCTTCCAAACCTCACTGCCTTATGGTATTGCATAGCCCATTCATAATCTGGATGTGTCAGAATTCCCTAAGTACCTCAAGGGCTTGCGGGCAGTGCTCACACCCAGACATAGCCAAAAGATTTAAACATGTGCAGTGTGGAAGTGCCAGCCTTGTGTGTCAGAGTTCAGAGGGTACTCAAAGGGTTCCCAAAGCAGTGCTCACACGAGGGGGGCTGAACTTAGACTCCTAAGAGTGTGTGAGAGTGCTTTTGTTTAAAAGGATTTAAGTAACGAACAGTTTGAGAAAGAGTAAGTGAGAAAACAGTTTTTTTGAAGAAGGAAATGGAAACTTAACATCACACAAGGACCAAGGATGGTCAAACAATCACAAACATGGGTAATGGGGTTAGGGACAAATACAGAGCATGTAATGGCACACATACAACAAGAAAATAAGCACACAGACATGCAATCAGGAACTTCTAAGGGTCTAGAGGATTAGGGGTATAGTGCTAGGTCAGATTAACGCCTAAGGCCATAGTTAAACTAATGTACCAGTCATAGGAATGTAAGAAGTAGGTGTTAAGTGTACAGAAACAGATAAAGCCTAATTTAAACATGCAGAGGGGACTTTAGGATCCTAGATATATATACTGAAAAAATAAGTAAGCAAGTTAGAAGCATGCTGAATCACAACAGTAAGGAAACATATTGGTTTGAAGACTGAAATATAAATTAGGACATACCAGTGAAGTGAAGAAAGTAATAACACAAACAAGAAAGTAGGAGAATACACAATAGCTAGCCTTGGCTTGCAGCAGGCTAACCCAGAGTAGTGGTAATTAGCACAGAAAGAAGAGAATAAAGTCTTTTGAATTGTGAGAAGGATTTTTGAACAGGTTCGTTCGTGTGTCTGTGTGTGTATGAATAGAGTATATATAGTTTTGAAAAGAAGGAAGAGGAATAAGGTAAAAATAATAGTTCAGTAGTAATTATAGAAATAATCATCAATTAGAGTTAATTTAGTATACACACTTACTTTAGTTAAGGAATCATACCCAAACGGTAACAAGTAGTGGCGACAAAAGGAAAGGAATCAAGTAAAGTGTATATAATTATAGAAATAAACACAATTAGGATCCAATCAATACCAGTACTCCCCACAATTAAGGAGTCATAGTTCAAACGGATACCACAGTAGCAAAGAAGGAAAGAGAACTAATTTGAAAAACTGATTTTAATCGTACAAAGAGTAGTAAAGAATAGGGAATGTAATTAAGGTTAGGTACAAGATATATTAATTAAGGAAAGTGTATAATTAATTGACAACATACTTATACATAGCAGAAGGTATAAAATAATTCTGAAAATTAGTAATCACAGGGAATCAATTATTAAATAAGGCAAGTGTCACACAAATATGCAAGATTAGTGAGGATTTCTAAGGAAAAATACACAAAATCACAGCTTTAAGGAAAATATCAAAGTTCTAAGGAAATAGAGAAGATAAAATTGATTTGTCATGACACCATGAGAATAAGCAGGTAATAAGCTAGAATCAGGACCATGAGGAAGAACGGTACCAAATATGAGTTAGGGTTTCGTATAGAGCATGATATAGTCAGGAATAGTCGAACACAAAAACCCTAATCAAGAAAACATAAGTAAGAATCACAGAATCGTAGGATGCTTATGAGAAACACATAGATCAACTAAACACAGCAACCAAGATGAACTTAGAACCCTAAAAATGGGAGTTTTTAATAGAATAACTCAAGTAAAGAGAGAATGCTTAATCAAAATTGAGAATCATAGGTTAGTACCAAAAATCAGAAGAGAAAGCGTTTTGAAAGGGGTTAAGAAACCCTAGTTGAAGATGAAGCATTATTTTAGAGAAATCGGAAAACCTTTAAGGAAAATAATAAAGAGCCCATAATATACACAGATCTAAGTCAGATCTAAAAGAAAAATCGAAAAATAAAAGGGGTTAGGGTTTCAGAGAGTTGAAAAACAAGGAAAACCTTGAAGATGTTGCCATCATTAGCCAGAAAAGCCATGGATCTTACTCAAATGGCCGGAGGAGGCTGGAAGATGGCATGAGAGACCATGGGTAGGAGCTGAACCACTCCAGGCTCGCCTGAGGGCCTTAGGGTGCCTTAGACCGGTGTAGGGTGAAGCAATAACCAATACACAGTGAAAGACCACAGTTTCCAGCGAGGGAACTAGCCGGAGAAGACGAACAGACTCCATTAGAGGTGGAGAGATAAGGGAAGGTTCTAGAGAGAACCAGAAAGAACCAGAGATATAGAGAGAGAATTGAGAGGTTTGGAAATGAGGGGTCAGAGGGGGTAGTCTCTAGGGTTTAATTATGGTAGGTGGGATCTGGGTCATCGATCTAATTTGATTAACGGCTCAGATAGATCTGGAGTGGGCCCGGGTATGGAATTGATTTGGGTTGGGTATGGGATTGGGTTATTAAAAAGATCTGATGGATTGGGTTAGAATTAGACTAAAAGCGAAATTAAAAATGGCTATTAGTTAAATACCACTGAAATAGGTAAGTAATTAAATAAAATAGCTAGTAATCATATAAAATGAATTTGATGTTAGATAAATGAAATTAAGGTAATTAATGAGTACGAAAAAATATAAAATGAAATAATTATTGATTTAAGTGGTAGAAAATGTACAATTAGGCCATAGTTGCAAAGTTATTGTAATTATGGTTAAATAATGCCAAATTGGCTAATTTATGAAATAATTAAATCCTAAAAGGATTAAAAATGATATATATTGACTGGGAAATATTTTGAAATTCTTTATAATACGATTTATGAATATTTATTGAATAAATTGGAAAAAGATTTAATAAAAATATGAAAAAATCTCGGAAAAATACCAGTTATTATAAAGAGCGGTTTTGGAGGTGTATATACAAAATTAAAAAATAATTTGATAAAAAATTGGGTATCAACAGACGTATTCGGGGTGGACTATTGATTGTGCCTGATTGCATGTGACCGCTTCGCAATTTACATTCCGCGAGCGCAGTGTTATTTCCCTCACTCTCATGGGAGTGGGTCGTTCGCTACGGCGAGATTGAAAGAAATATTACAGTTCGGGTCGTTTGACCCTCGACAGTGCATAGAGATGATTATTATGATAGCTCAGGCCGGTTATCCTTATCCTGTATGTGCATGCTAAATTGTTAAATTTTTTTTTTTTTTATGATTTTTTTGAAGTGATAAGATATTTGGGGGAAAATAAAGAAGAAATTGTGGATTTATGATATTTGGGGGAAATCGAAGAGGAAATTCTTTATTTAGGATATTTTGGAAAATAATGAGAAAGTGGTAACTGTTTGTTTATTTCCAGTATTTACTTGGATTTCAGTGCCTTATATATATGTTGCTTTACTACCTTTACATGCCTATCGTGTTCACCTTATACTGTTAATTAATTTGTTGGCCCTTAGTGAGTGTCTAATTCGACCTCTCGTCACTGCCTCTCTGAGGTTAGGCGGGCGACTTACTGAGTACAAGTTAGTTTTGTACTCATGCTACACTTGCTATGCATTTTATTGCACAGGTACTTACATAGCATTGTGGAGGACTCGGAGAATTAGGCGAGCTGCATCATCCGAAAGCGATCCGCAACTGACAGAGTCTCCCTCGTACTATATTTATTTTCATTTTAGATTCCTTGTCCAACTTGTATTTTGGACAAGCTTTGTAATGATTGTATAAATTCTTATAAATTGCTCATGTACTTGTGACACCGGGTTCTGTGATGTGTTGGGATATAATTGCTAATATGGAATATTCAAACTATTGTTTTACTCGACAGATTTTATTTAATTAATATGTAATAAAGTGAAAGAAAAGGCTTTTTCATAAATGTTAAAAACCCAGAAATTGTTTCAATTAATAAATGAGATTGGCTTGCCTGACAATGATGTCCGGAGCCATCACGGCCTTATGGATTTCGGGTAGTGACACCTACCTGCGACTCAGGTACTCATATGTACACATATTCACATAATAAATCCGATTTTTTATCAAGACAACAGTTACTCCGGAAAGTGGTAAAATTCTTCTTAAAGGAACATGAAAAATAGCCTTTAAATCTTTGTTTTGAAACTCATTTGCCATGTTTAATAATATTAAATAATATAACCTTATCAGGTATACAATTTTCCATGGAGGAATCAATTCTCTTTCTAAATAATTATGAAAGGTACACTCTAGTCTTTTTAGGAAATCAATTACCGATTCAATAGCATTTACAACCTAATATTAGTGGCAGAATCACATGTACAACACGTAAGGCGTGTTAGTGGGTTCTAGTCTACTCAGACATGGCATAATAGTAGCTACGCACGGACTCCCGTTACCTCGTGCGTACGTATCCCCCAATGATAATCTCACATACTTAATTAGTTAACATAGGGGGACAATTCCCCCTCACAAAGTTAGAAAGGAGACTTACCTCGCTCCGAAATTCCATAACCGGCTTCCAAGCCCTTCCGACGACCCCAATGTACGCACAATGCCCCAAAACTATCCAAATAACGACAAACCAATGAAAATATACTCTAATATTTGCAACAATTCCAAATTATATCATTTCCCAACTCTGCTCAGTGAAATGACCAAGATGCCCTCGGGCCCACGTGCCCGGAATCCGAAATTTATCGAAGATAAATTCTACCCATAGCTTTACTAGTTCAAATATACAATTTACTCTAAATTCCATGATCAATTTCGTGGCTAAAAATCCAAATTACCATTTTCTAGGTTTTCTTCAAAATTTCCAAATTTTTCCACAATCTTTCATGTTTAATCCATGCATATAACTTTTATTAATCTTAAAAACATGAAAGAATTACTTACCTAGTGATGCTTGACGAAAACCCACTCTTGAATCTACTCAAAGTCGACCAAACCAAAGAAGAAATGAGAAGAAATGGCCAAAACCCGTTTAAAACATAACACTGCCCAGGCGACCCTCTTATGCGATCGCACAACATGCTCCGCGATCGTATAGGCCTTCTATGCTGCCTCCCTAATTCCTCCTGTGAATTCACTTGTAAGCTCTCACGTTCGCACAGCCCAAAGGCCTCACAGCCTCCAAACGCACACTGTGTGATCGCAACTCCAACCCTGTGATCGCATAGGTAAAACTCCAGCTCCATTGAATCTCTTCCCGCGATCGCACTCATCCTTATGCGATCGCATAGACCAATAATCCAGCCCTAAAATTTCCTTCATTTCGATCACACACAAGGGACCACGATCGCATAGCACACCAGATACACCAAAAGACAACAGCAGCAAAACAGAGAAAATGGTCCGAACTCACCCCGAAACACACCCGAGGCCCTCGGGACCCCGTCCAATCACACGAACCAGTCCCATAACCTTACACAGACTTGCTCGAGGCCTCAAATCACATCAAACAACGCTGAAATCACGAATCACACTCAAACTCAAACTTTATGAACATTGAAATTTCAAAGTTCCACATTCGATGCCGAAACCTATCAAATCACGTTCGATTGACCCCAAATTTTGCACGCAAGTCATATTTGACATTACGAACCCGCTCCAACTTCTGGAATCACATTATGACCTCGATATCAAAATTTCCACTTCCGGTCAGATTTCTCAAAACCCTTCAAATTTCTATCTTTAGCCAAATGACTTCAAAATGACCTACGGACATCAAAATTCAGTTCCGATCGCGCTCCCAACTCCAGAATCACCATGCAAAGCTATTACTAGGCTCAGAATTCTAAACGGATATCAATAATACTGAAATTCCTTATAGCCCAAATTTATGAAATTCTCCTAAAATGTTATCTTCCATAATATACGCTGAAATGCTCTCGGATTATCCAAAACCCGATTCGGACATACGCCCAAGTCCAAAATCATCATACGAACCTGAAGGAACCTTCAAATCCTGATTCGGAGATCTTTTACTCAAAATTCCAATCTTAGTTGATTCTTCCAACTTAAGGCTTCCGAATTGAGAATTTTCTTTCCAAATTAACTCTAAACTTCCCGAAATTCAATTCCGACCACGCCCACGGGTCATAATACCTGAAACGAAGCTGCTCACGGCCTCAAACCTCTGAACGATGCGCTAGAGCTCAAAATGACCGGTCGGGTCATTACATATAGCTTCCATAGTCCCAGCCTTCCATTTCGAGTTAGCCTCCACAATCTTCCCAAAATCAGGATGATCAGCCATACAGCTGTAGAATTTGAATGGTCTTTTCTTGTTATCACAATTCACATCTATCTCAATACCTAGAGCAGAATGATCTAAGAAAAGATGATTCATTACATGGACTTGTCTAGGAGGCATGTTGAGCATCCAGCTATTATTGACAAGTGCTCTATCAATTCTACTAAATACATGGTTATTTGTCCATGTAAATGACCTGCCTACTGTTGGCAGTTCTGCCAGGTTACACTCTTCCACTACTTCTCTAAAGTTCTTTGTTTCATTATCCTATACATCTCTACCATTCATTCTGTCATCAGTCCCCATGAATGAGTTGAAGTTTCCCATTAATAGCCAAGGCCCCCCGACTTGCCTCTCTACCTTCCTTACTATATCCCATAGTATTTTCCTATCATGCACATTATGTAGCCCATATACTACAAAAAAAAATAGAACTTTTTATTGTTTTTTATAATCTTCACAACTCCATGTATAAGTTGTGAATACCTTTCTAGCATTGTAAACTGCAGGACATTTGGATTCCAAATCACCCAAATTCTTCCTTTACATGTATTTGACACATTATGGCACCATTTCCATCCTGGCAATATCTTTGTAATGATCTTATTAGCTTTTGCTTCAGTTATTTTGTGTTCACATACTGCTATAATAACTACTTTATTTTCTTTTCATAAACACATTAAACTCATTGTGCTTAAACACTTTATTAAAACCCCTGACATTTCATGTGATTAACATTAAACTGTTGGGGTGTTATGCTGCATCATCTCTACCTCCACTCCTCTACTTGTATTGCATTCATCAGTTGCTCTCATGCTTTGATCTTGGCCTGTCTCCATTAAGCTATTAAATCCATTTAGGACTGTTACTTGCTGCTCAGGTATAGATATTTTCCGCACCTTTGCTGCTGATTTGCTCTTTACTTGTTGCCACATATCATCATTTACTTCATTCTTATCATTTTCCATTTGCTGCTCATTTGATCTCACTGGCACCACCTGTTGTTGATGACTTTGCAGTTTTGTTTCTGTGTTAATAGGCTTCCATTATGTCCTCTATTTTGGAATTGCTTTTTGCTGCTATTGGCATGTCTTCTTCTCCACTACTGCTGTGTTATGCTGTTGTTGTTGACAATTGTGCCCTATTTGCATACATTTTGCACAATAGTTTGGTTTCCAGTCATACCACATTTCTTTCACCATGATTCTACCTTTTGGATCCTTCACTTTAATATTCTTTGGGAGCTCCTTAGTAACATCAACCTCCACCAAAATTCTTGCATATGAAATTCTCTCAGTATTTGACGTGCAAGCATCGACATATATGGGCTAGCCTAAACCACTCTCAATTTTACTCAATGCACTTGCACTCCAGCAGCTCAGAGGTAGGTTGGGTAACTTGACCCATATTGGAATAGTCTTCAAATCTCCCTCATCAAAATCAAAGTTAGTAGTCCAGTGCTTAATAATTACAGGTCTGTTATTAAGCATATGAGGCCGAGAGTACATCACCATATTTCTTTCCTCCAGAAATGAGAAATTAACCACAAAATACCCTTAATTATGGTAGTATACTCTAGGCTTTACTGAAAAACTTCCCTGCTCTACTATAAACCTCCCCATAGCCCCAATTGTTAGTGATCCACCAATAACATACACTATGGCCGCATATTTCTATTTGGATACTTAACTATCAATATCCTCTTGTATCAATTCAACAATCATTTCGCCCCCAACCACTATGGGTGGTACATAACTCAAATCCATACCTCTTTTAGCCAATTTGTTCTCCTCAAATAGCATCGACCATGTCCTTCCTGTTTTTTGTTCTGTCTATAACTGCAGCTTCCTCTGAGCACCTCCATTATGAGTTCATGTTCCATTGATGTTTCCACTTTGGACCTTTCCTAATTCCTATTATGCACCTTAAATTATCTTTTTTTCCAGTCCTTTTGAGTTTAGATCCTGCTGCATGCTAACCGGAGTTGTCCAGTTAACCTCTGGTGCTTTGCTACCTCCACTAAAATTTGGTAAGGTTGGCCATAGCTCCAGATCTGTTGTTGCATGTGCCTTTCCTTTGCTGATTGATGCTTCCTCGACCAGTTTCTTTTCATCGGTAGTGTTGTTAGCGTTTGTCCCAGCTTTGAGCAATGGAACAGTACCATTACCCCCAATTACTAGAGGTTTTGGTGTAACTGTTCTCACAATTCATAGATTTCTTCCTTCCATGGAGCCATTATCTTCCACAGCTAGCTGTTTCGAAGCTTTTGATGGTCTTCCTCATGCTCTCCCCATTCCGATGGGTGCAAGTTAGCAGTGCATGCTAAAGTGAGCCGAGAGAGAAAGAGAAGAGAATGAATTTAGAGTGCTTAACCCTATTATGATTAAGTAATTAAATGAGTTAAAAATGTATATTAACTAATCATAATATATTAATCATTCGGAAAAGGCCTAAAAATGCCACTTAACTAACGGAAATGGCTTATCTATACCATCCGTTAAAAGGTTGCATGTCCATGCCACTACCGTATACTTTTGGCCTATTTATGCCATTGTTCACTAACAGTTCAATTTTTTGGTATTTAAATAATAAAATTTAATTTTTCAACCCTACATTTGCCACGTGTCTTTATATTACTAGTTCTTCTTTACTTGACCCTACATTTCTTTTAACCCTGATTATGTATAATTACCACGCCAACCCGATAAAATCCAATCATCTTTTAACCCAACCCTTAATTCTTTGTCACGACTCAAAATCCAACTATTTGTGATGGAATTTAACCCAACCCGCTAGGTAAGTCAAGCAACAACTATCTAATTTAATGAGATTTTTTTAGACAAATAAATGATAAAATGACTGAACCTTATAACATTACCCAAGGACTGGCAGTACAAATCACGAGCTTCTAAAATTTAGATTTTTACAAAATGAATTAAAATAAACACAACATCTATTTCAAATAAATACAAATCATTATAAAATCATTGTTCAGTTTGAAACAGAATCAGTGATTTTTACAAATCAAACTGAACATTGATTTTTAAAATGATTTATATTTATTTTAAACCACTTTTGTGTTTATTTTCAATTCATTTTGTAAAAATTTAAATCTTAGAAGCTCATGATTTGTACTACCAGTCCTTGGGAAATGTATTAAGGTTCAGTTATTTTATCATTTATTTGTTAAAAAAAAACTCATTAAATTGGATAGTTCTTAATGGGCTTACCTAGCGGGTTGGCTCAGGCCATCACGACTAGTTGGATTTCGAGCCGTGACAAGGAATTAGGGGTTGAGTTAAAAGATGGTTAGATTTTATCAGGTTGGGCATGGTTAATTATACATAATCAAGGTTAAAAGAAATGTAGGATCAAGTAAAGAAGAACCAGTAATATAAAGACATGTGGCAAATTTGGGGTTGAAAAATTAATTTTTATTATTTAAAAACCAGAAAATTGAATTGTTAGTGAACAATGACATAAATAGGCCAAAACTATAAGGTTAGTGGCATGAATAGACCAAAAGTATAACGATAGTGGCACGGGCAGGCCGGCCTTCTAACAGATGGCATAAATAAGTCATTTTCGTTAGTTGAATGATATTTTTAGGCCTTTTCCGATAATCATTTATAGTTATGTAATTTAAGTTTTTCTGAAGACATCAAGTATGTGAGTAAATATTTATCCGCACGCCTTAATTTGACATTAATGAAAATTATATGCGGACTAAAATTAATGTTTAGATCTCTTGATGAAATTAATGCTTCCTTTTCCATTTTTTGTGATATTGAAGAGGCAAAATTCACCACCACTCAATTGCTGTCTAGGTTATAGGTCGTATTTATTTTTTGATTTTTTTGATTTCTCATTCGATGATTAAATTTCTGTATTAGAGTCCCGACTAATTTAAATTCGTATCATACAAGGTCAATTAAAGAGAAAAGAATTTCTAATAAAACAAATTCCACAAACTCAAGACTTCTAGTCAAGGTCGGACTTTATCATTCGACAACAGACTCGAAATACGGAGAAAATATTTTTTTTTTCACTCTCTATAAGGTTGATAATAGTATATAACTCCACCAAGATATATTTTTGATAAAAGATAATTCAGGAATAAATATGGTGACAATATTTTGAACAAGTTTTCTCTTCTCATGGCTAACCAACAATTGCTTAAGATAGGCGTTGCAACAGATCACATTGGTGCCATTTTTTCTTTGGGATCTTAACAGAAATAGTCGGCCGGAATTACTTTTTTTTTTTTCCAGTCTATATATATAAATTATATATTGATTATATATACGGTTATTATACATATATATTATATTTGCTGGCTATTTAAATAAATGGCTGGGTGACCAGATACCAAAACAACCAACAACAACAAAATCAAAAGAAATTGGAGTGGGGGTGGGGGGTGGGGCGGGCGGTTTAGCTAGGCTGAAAAGTCTAGAAAGTTGGAAGAATATATTAAGCTTATCAATATTACATTTCCGTTTCTTTCCTCTTCTTAAAATATGCAAATACATGCATGCATTAGGCCCAACATAAAATGCTTGATGTCTTAAGGGAGTTTTGCATCCATATTCACTTTTTGAATCATATTTTAACTTATACTTGTTTTGTAAAAAAAATTACACTCGTACCCGCTTTTGCGCATAACTTCAGCATGCGGGGCTGAAGTAGCAAAGGCAATCACGCAAAACTTCAGCATTCTAATAGACGGGCCTGAAGTAGCGTGCAAACATCAGCTCTAGAGCTGAAGTTCCCAAGTTAAAGACAACAACTTTAGCATACGGGGCTGAAGTTCCCCAGTTATAAAGACAAAAACTTCAGCATATGGGGTTGAAGTTCCCTCAGTTACACTGGGGAACTTCAGCTATAGAGCTGAAGTTTTGTCTTNTGTAAACTGGGAAACTTCAGCCCCGTATGCTGAAATTTTTGTCTTTATAACTGGGGAACTTCGTAACTGGAAAACTTCAGCTCTAGAGCTGAAGTTTTGTCTTTGTAAATGGGGAATTTCAGCCCAGTATGCTGAAGTTTTGTCTTTATAACTGGCGAATTTCAGCTCAGCGAGGGAAAGGGAGCTGAAGTTATTTAAAAACTGGGTACAAGTTAAAAGTTTTTTAAAAAACGGGTACAGGTTAAATGGGGGCGACCAAATAGGGTGCCCCCGCGCAATTTTTTATGTCTTAAGAAATGGAAGGAATCCACTAAGAAATTTTCTTTCTTCCGGGGAAGACGGGTGAAATTAAAAAATAGCCAGATTTATAAGTGGTCATTCAAAAATAGTCACAGTTTCAACAATAATCGAAATTTAGCCACTTTTTATATAAAGATAAATCTGAACGAAAACACTGTTCAAAATCTGAAAAATACTCCAGCATAATATACTGGAAGTTCCAATATAATATACTGGACTTCCAGCATAATATACTAGAGTTCTAGTATATTATACCGGTCCAGCATAATATGCTGGAAGTTCATACACAGGTGCTCCAATCTCCAGTATATTGTGCTTGAACTTTCCGTGTTGTGGCAAAATAGTGTCTATTTTTCAATGACTTTGCAAACACTGACTATTTGTGAATGACCACTCTGAAAACTAGCTAGCCCGTGCTATTTTTACGGGGAAGAGAATTTAGCGCATTAAAAGGAATAGTATTCTTGAGTGAGACTCGGTCCATTGTCTTGAATTGCCGAGCCCAACTACCGAAGGAAGGAAAAACAAAAGAAGGGGAAAACTTCATAGTATAGTCGCTCAAAAAAAGATAGCTGATAAAATATATATTTTGTACATATTAATATATAATATACATATTTTTTTTATATATTTAACTAGTGAATATAATTTTTTTTTGCCTACCGGCTAAATATATAACTTACTCCCCAAAACACCTAGTAAAGTAAGCTCATCACAACATGACGAGTCATTGAAAATAAGGCACGACAAACGGATTAAGAGAGAGAGGAATTGTTGATATGCAGTAACGTACACATAATTTTATGCTAGAAAGTTCATTAATGTCACGACCCAAAATCTACTAAGGTCGTGATGGTGTCGGATACCACTGTCAGACAAGCCAATCTTTAATTAGTTGAAATAAATTCTTGTTTTAACATTTATAAAAATTATTAACTTTCACTTTATTACATAATAACTAAATAAAATTCGTTAAGTAAATACAATGGTTTAAATATTTCATTTCAGCAAAATATTTCCAACACATCCCAGAACCCGGTGTCATAAGTACATAAGTAAATTCTATGAATTTCAAAAATACTACAAGCTTGTCCGAAATACAAATTGGACAAGGAATTTAAACTGGAAATAAATACAATATGAGGGAGACTCTGTCAGCTGCGGATCGCCTCCGAATGATTCAGCTCGCCTAAGTCTCCAACCAGCCACGTCGCTATGAAAGTACCTGTGCAATAAAAATGCACAGTAAGTGTAGCATGAGTACGAAAATAACGCGTACTCAGTAAGTCGCCCGCCTAACCTCAGAGAGGTAGTGACGAGAGGTCGAATTAGACGCTCACTAAGGTCCAACAAATTAATTTAACATAATATGATGAACACGGTAAACATGTAAATGTAGTAAAGCAGCAAATATATAAGACACTGAACTCCAAGTAAATATTGGAAATAAATAAACAGTTACTACTTCCTCATTTCCCCCTAAATATCTTAAATAAACAATTACTTCTTTATTTTCCCCCAAATATCTTATCACTTCAAAATCCATGAAAACATTTAACAATTTAGCATGCGCATACGGGATAAGGACAACCGGCCTGAACCATAAAAATAATCATGTTTGTGCACTGCCGAGGGTCAAACGACCCGAATCGTAAGTGCACCTTTGCCATAAAATAATCATATCTATGCACCGTCGAGGGTCGAACGGCCCGTACCATAAGTGCATTTTTCAATCCGCCGTGGCATACAGCTCACTCCTATGAGAGTGGGGAAAATAACACTCTGCTCGCAGAATATAAATTGTGAAGCGGTCACATGCAGTCATGCACAATCAACAGTCCACCTCGACTATGTCGGGAAATCAGTGAATTTTACAAATCAAACTGAACATTGATTTTTAAAATGATTTATATTTATTTGAAACCACTTTTGTGTTTATTTTCAATTCATTTTGTAAAAATTTAAATCTTAGAAGCTCATGATTTGTACTACCAGTCCTTGGGAAATGTATTAAGATTCAGTTATTTTATCATTTATTTGTTAAAAAAAAAAAAACTCATTAAATTGGATAGTTCTTAATGGGCTTACCTAGCGGGTTGGCTCAGGCCATCACGACTAGTTGGATTTCGAGCCGTGACAAGGAATTAGGGGTTGAAGTAAAAGATGATTAGATTTTATCGGGTTGGGCATGGTTAATTATACATAATCAAGGTTAAAAAAAATGTAGGATCAAGTAAAGAAGAACCAGTAATATAAAGACATGTGGCAAATGTGGGGTTGAAAAATTAATTTTTATTATTTAAAAATTAAAAAATTGAACTGTTAGTGAACAATGACATAAATAGGCCAAAACTATAAAGTTAGTGGCATGAATAGGCCAAAAGTATAATGATAGTGGCTCGGACAGGCCAACCTTCTAACGGATGGCATAAATAAGTCATTTTCGTTAGTTGAGTGACATTTTTAGGCCTTTTCCGATAATCATTTATAGTTATGTAATTTGAGTTTTTCTGAAGACATCAAGTATGTGAGTAAATATTTATCCGCACGCCTTAATTTGACATTAATGAAAATTATATGCGGACTAAAATTAATGTTTAGATCTCTTGATGAAATTAATGCTTCCTTTTCCATTTTTTGTGATATTGAAGAGGCAAAATTCACCACCACTCAATTGCTGTCTAGGTTATAGGTCGTATTTATTTTTTGATTTTTTTGATTTCTCATTAGATGATTAAATTTCTGTATTAGAGTCCCGATTAATTTAAATTCGTATCATACAAGGTCAATTAAAGAGAAAAAAATTTCTAATAAAAATAATTCCACAAACTAAAGACTTCTAGTCAAGGTCGGACTTTATCATTCGACAACAGACTCGAAATACGGAGAAAATATTTTTTTTTCACTCTCTATAAGGTTGATAATAGTATATAACTCCACCAAGATGTTTTTTTGATAAAAGATAATTCAGGAATAATTACTGCCATATATGGGTAGATTCGAGGCCTAGGCTGCCCTAATCATGGCAGACAACCTAGTACCCTTTGGATATTTCTGTCCTGTATAAATCCTTCTTTTAAAAGAACTACGCAAAATTTTAAAAGGCATAAAGAAGTTCAATATTTAAAATTGTTGGACAATTTAATATGTTTATGCTAGAGTAAAGGTTTTAAATTTACTATCTTCTTTGTTCTCGCTGAAGTTGGAAAAATAGTATATATATATATGTTAAATTTGTTCAAGATCTGTTAAAATTTGATGAACAAAATACAAAATTTCATGTCAAAGTCATGCCATCTTAGCATTATTCGAGTAGTAAAAAATGCTGCATTTTTTTTTAACGGAAAAGGCCTAAAAATGCCACTCAACTTTCAGAAATGGTTTATCCATGTCATCCGTTAAAAAAATGTTCATTTCATACCACTGCCGTTACACCTTTAGCTCACCTATGCCATTATTGAACTAACGGCATAATTTTATTTCTTTTTAATTTTTTTAAAAATTAACGGTGAGTAGCATAAGTGAGCCAAAGGTGTAACGACAGTGGCATGAAATGAGCTTTTTTTTTAACGGATGGCATGGAATGACCATTTCTGAAAGTTGAGTGACATTTTAAGGATTTTTCCATTTTTTAATTGTCTTCATCCCTCTAATTTTCACCTCTCTTTTTTTTATCTTTTACCTTTTCAATTTTTGTGGCCTCAGGTTTTCGAACCCTACAACCAATTTCAAAGTGAGCATCATAAGAAAAAAAATAGAAAAGTGTTCAAATATGCCCATGGACTACTGAAAATAGAACAATTTATGCCCTCCATTTACATTTGGGTACAAAATTGTCCTTGTCGTTAATAAAGTGGTTCACTTTTGCCCCTCCCCAGTAACAGACTCCCCATCAAGGACAATTTTCTAATCAAATACAAACGGAGGACATAATTGCTCTATTTTCAATAGTTCAGAGACATATTTGATCATTTTTCGTATAAAATAATATTTTTTTTGTTGAGTTGAAAGGTTCCAAATATGTCCCAGCACTATTGAAAATAGAGCAATTTATGCCCTCCGTTTACATTTGGATATAAAATTGTCCTTGACATTAATAAAGTGGTTCACTTTTGTCCCTCCCCAGTAACAAACTCCACATCAGGGACAATTTTGTACCCAAATACAAACGGAGGACATAATTGCTCTATTTTTCATAGTTCGGGACATATTTGATTATTTTCCATATAAAATAATACTTTTTAGCTGAGTTGAAAGGTTCCAAATATGTCCCTAAACTATTAAAAATAGAGCAGTTATGCTCTCCGTTTGCATTTGGGTACAAAAGGAGGGCACAATTTTGTACCCAAATACCCACATCAGAGAAATGTAAAAGTGGAATTTGTGATAGTAACTTAGTAGAAGCTGAAGTTTGAAAAATAGTATATATATTTGTTAAATTTGTTCAAGATCTGTTAAAATTTGATGGACAAAATACAAAATTTCATGTCTAAGTCATTCCATCCTAGCATTATTCGACTAGTAAAAAATGCTGCATCTTTTTAAATTGTCCTCATCCCTCTAATTTTCACCTCTCTTTTTTTATCTTACTTTTACCTTTTCAGTTTTTGTGGCCTCAAGTTTTTGAACCCTACAACCAATTTCAATGTGAGCATCATAAAAAAAAAAAAAAAAATAGAACAGGGTTCAAATATATTCCTTGACTATTGAAAATAAAGACAATTTTGTACCCAAATACAAATGGATGACATAATCGCTTTATTTTTAGTAGTTCAGGAATATATTGACCTTTTTCTGTATAAAATAATACTTTTTTGCTGAGTTGAAAGGTTTCAAATATGCCCCTAAACTATTAAAAATAGAGCAGCTATGCCTTCCGTTTGCATTTGGGTACAAAAGGAGGGCACAATTTTGTACCCAAATACCCACATCAGAGAAATGTAAAAGTGGAATTTGTGATAGTAACTTAGTAGAAGCTGAAGTTTGAAAAATAGTATATATATTTGTTAAATTTGTTCAAGATCTGTTAAAATTTGATGGACAAAATACAAAATTTCATGTCTAAGTCATTCCATCCTAGCATTATTCGACTAGTAAAAAATGCTGCATCTTTTTANAATTATAAAAAGGTATACTTGTAAAAGAAGTTCATTAGTTAATATTCTTTGGACAACTTATAGTATGTATATGCTAGAGTAAATGTTTTAAATTTACTACGTTTACTCTTTTTCCTTTAAAAACTTAGCTTTAGTAGAAGCTGAAGTTTGAAAAATAGTATATATATTTGTTAAATTTGTTCAAGATCTGTTAAAATTTGATGGACAAAATACAAAATTTCATGTCAAGTCATTCCATCTTAGCATTATTCGACTAGTAAAAAATGCTGCATTTTTTTTAATTGTCCTCATCCCTCTAATTTTCACCTCTCTTTTTTTATCTTACTTTTACCTTTTCAGTTTTTGTGGCCTCAAGTTTTTGAACCCTACGACCAATTTCAAAGTGAGCATCATAAAAAAAACGGAAAAGGGTTCAAATATATCCCTTGACTATTGAAAATAAAGACAATTTTGTACCCAAATACAAACGGATGACATAATTGCTTTATTTTTAATAGTTTAGGGATATATTGACCTTTTTCCGTATAAAATAATACCTTTTTACGGAGTTGAAAGGTTCCAAATATGCCCCTAAACTATTAAAAATAAAGCAGTTATGCCTTCCGTTTGCATTTGGGTACAAAAGGAGGGCACAATTTTGTACCCAAATACCCACATCAGAGAAATGTAAAAGTGAAATTTGTGATAGTAACTTATGGATATACCAATATGCAGTTGCAAATTAAAATAGGTAGACAACACTGAAACAGATTTCACCATTAATT
>ML379201.1:80213-107456 GCA_005239525.1 Nicotiana knightiana | reverse complement strand
ATCCCTTCTCATTGATTCCACAAGTATTTATAGGCAAAGAAATAAGACAAAACCTAAACTAATTGGGAAACCTAAACCTAATGGGCTAGGAAACCTAAACCTAATTGGCTAAGTTTTCCTAAACCCATACAATTAATTAATTGTAACCTACTCCTAAATAACATAGGAAATATACAAATCTAGAATATTCCTTATTTACTTTTGTTTCCTTATCAAACTCCATGTATTCAGCAGCGACAATAAACGACGATTAAGTCTGAGACCAACTTCTACAATCCACTAGCTATGCGCTCTCACAGCCCGAAGAACTTGACTGATGGGATGTCTATCGTTACCACGTATTCAAGAGGCAGAATACGCTAGGGTTTTCTAATAGCTAGGAAAAGGGGGATTGTCCTCCATTTATAAAGAGCGCCTACCCATCACAATCCAATAGTTATTGGCTTCACTTATTCACACACACAATATTTAATATTAGGCCTTTTATTTATCCACCATTTGGGCCACGTTACTACCCTTTCAAGCTATAACCAATTAACGTAAGTCCAAATTCTAACATTCTCCCACTTGGACGCCAACGTTAATTGAGGACAAAAAAACAATTTTAAAACTTTTGAGCTTTAAGAAATCATTTTGAAAAAAGATTTTAGAACCTACAGTGGCCATATTACTCGCATAGGCAAGGATAGAATGACACATATAACAATCCATCCAGCCTCAATAGAGAAGACTAACAATGAATCGTAGCAGGCATTACACCATTTTAAAGTATGAATTATATTTACAACCACATATGGTAGAATTTCCATCAACATGGATCAAACATGTGTGCTAAGCATATTTTCTTTCTAATCAAGGTGAATAGATTCACACCTCTTAGAAAGAAATAATCCTGCAAGTGATATAATAATACCATATCATCTCAGGAGCCTCCAAATTAAATGACATTAAAATCATATCACCTTAGGAGGTTTCCCTTGTGTCTTACCCGGGATAATCAAGGCAACAAGCAGCAAAACTCAAAGATATTATGAGTTTATACAATATCCAATTGGAAATAAAAAATAAACAAATTATCATGTTAGTCAACAAACATAACAAATATAAAATAACACAAGCTTGCATAAACTGAAAATTATTAAAAGCAATATCTCAGTCAGCAGCTACAAAATAACTGCCACTGACTAAAGCAAATCAAAAGACTCTAAAATACCCATATTTTTAGCATGTTCATTAAATACTACAAGACTAAGTCCTTTAGTCAAAGGATCAGCCAACATAGATTCTGTGCTAATATGCCCAATACATATATCACCTTCTTTTACCATGTCTTCAATGTGAGCACCTAATTTTTGTCTTACATAAAAATTACTTCTAAAAAATAATTTTTAGTAAATAAATAACCCAGCCACACAAAAAATAGATTTTAGATTAAAATCTGACTTAGAGTGGCATTGCAAAAATTTAAAGACGGGAAAAGAAGAGGTTAGTTTTTGTTGAAACTAGGCTAAGAGCACAATTATTTAAAGTAGCCCAATTGCCAATTCTCACCCCAAAATCCGCCAGCCCATTTCCCTAACCTACCCATTGGCCCAATATCCCCTCGTCTCTAAAATATACCCTAATTCCCTCTATATAAAGAGGAACTAAGACCCAATTTCAAAATCCCTACACCTGTAAACGGCAGACACCTCCCATTTCTGATTTTCATCTTCTTCAGCTGAAGCCCTTCAGATTGAACCGTGTAAACTTCTTCAAGCAGACTCATATTCAGGAAAGCAGTTTTAACATCCGTCTGGTGCAACTCTAAATCAAAATGAGCCACAAGAGCCATCACAACTCTAAATGCATCCTTACATGAAACAGGCGAAAATGTTTCTTTATAATCAATACCTTTTTTCTGAGTGTAACCCTTAGAAATCAACATTGCTTTATAACAGTCTATGTTTCTCTTGGAGTCTCTTTTAGTTTTAAACACCCATTTGCAACCAATAGGCCTAAAACTTACATGCAATTCAACTAACTTCCACACTCTATTGTGTTCCATGGAGCGCATTTCATCTTTCATTACCTCACGCCATTTATCAACAAATGGAGAGGAAATAGCTTGAGCATATGATAAAGGATCAGTCAGCTCTCCAGTATCACTAAGATTTTCAGTCATATACACGATAAAATCATCAGAGATGTCATACCTTCTTTCTCTTTGTGACCTACGGAGTGGTTTATTGTGTACATTTTGTTCAGGAACTATGGGATCTACGTCGTTGTTCCCTTGATTCTCCCCCTCATGAATAGGTTGGTTTACCACATTTTCATGTACAACAGGTACATGGACAATGACTTCCTTCTCTTTCAATACAATTTCCTTACCACATGAACGATAACAATCACAAACATCATGCTCAAGAAATTTTGTATTTATAAACTCAACGATTCTAGTGTCATGCCCAGAACAGAAAACCTAAAACCTTTAGAGTGATCAGGATAGCCTATAAAGAAACAACTAGTAGTTTTAGGATACGATTTCTTTTCTGTGGGTGAATAAATACGAACTTCAGCTGGACATCCCCAAATGTGAAAATGATTCAAGCTAGGTTTTTCGGGTTGTCCATAGTTCAAAGGGAGTTTTCAAGACAAATTTTGTAGGAATTCTATTCAAGATATAACTAGTTATTTTTAAAGCTTCATCCCAAAGAGACTCAGGTAGCCTAGTCCTTGACATCATACTTCTTACCATTTCCATGAGAGTACGATTTCGTTTTTCAGCCACACAATTCTGCCTAGGAGTTACTGGCATTGTATATTGTGTTAATATCTCATATTCTTGCAAAAATAAAGCAAAAGGCCCCATACATTGACCAGACTCATCATATTCTCCATAGCACTCACCACCTCGCTCAGATCTCACTATCTTAATGGACTTCCAAAGTTATTTTTCAACTTCAGTCTTGTAAATTTTAAACTTATCTAGAGCTTCAGATTTTTCTTTTAAAAGATATATATAACAATATCTTAAAAAGTCATCAATAAAAGTAATAAAATACTTATGATTGGTGAAAGTATGTACATAAGGTCAACTAATATCAGTAGGAATAATTTCTAACAGTTCAGAGCTCCTAGTGAAATCATTTCTCTTAATCTTGGTTATTTAACCCTTAACACAATCCACACAAGTTTAAAAATCTCTTGGATCAAGAACATGTAAATATTTTTCTTTACCAATTGTTCAATTATTTCTTTAGAAATATGGCCAAGACGCCTATGCCATAAAAAGTAAGACGTTTTACTCATAGCAGACCTTTTGTGGGCAAAATTTTCAACATGCAATGCAGAAAAAATTTCATTCAACACATGTGAATCATAGAAAATTTTAATAATATCATTATTTTGTTGAAATGAACAACCAACTTTGTCCAAAAGTGAAACTGAAACTAATTTCCGTCTCATAGACGGTACAAAAACTGTATTTTCTAGACGAATATCAGAATTATTTTTAAAAGGTAAATAGATGTCCCTATAAACTCTACTTTTGCTTTGAGCACATTGCCCATAACAACACTGGCTTCATCCTCTTTTTGGCTTCCGTCTGCTTACTAGATCCTGCGAGTCATTGGTTACACGAATAGTTGCACCACTATCGAACCACCAAGATATTAAAGGAACATGAATAAGACTAGTTTCAAAGCAGACAAAAGCCAAAAGATTACCTGGTTTCTTTTTTAGTTGCAGCCATATTTCTTATGACCTGCTTGTTTGCAATCTCAGCACTTGAATCCTTTCTTAATTACAGCTTGAGGACCAAGAGGATTATGAGACTGACCTTGGTTACTATCAGGCTTATTAGTATGATTACTATTACTATTTGGACGATGAGACTAACCATGTTTTTTTTAATATAAAATTTGGGTCCACCTTTTCTTTTATAAGGGGGGATAATCAGCCAATGTAGATGAATTAACAAGGTTCCCGACTCTCTCAACTTTTTCCTTTTAGATCCTCCCTTCCTCTACCACACAAATGATAATAAACTCATCAACACCCCACTTATCGTTTTGTGCATTATAGGTTGTTTTAAGCTGGTTAAATTTCTCAGGAAGGGACCTTAGGAATTGATGAATAAGAAAATCATCGGTAATGGTTACACCTAAATAATTCAGTTTGGTAGCAATGTTAACCAATTTCATAATATGATCACGTACACTACTTACAAGGTCATACTTTATGATAGACAGGGAATCAATCAGGCTACCTATCTCAGCTTTATCAAGTTAAAGGAACTTTTGTCCAATAACACTCAAGAAATCTTTTGCATTTTCATTATCCTTAATTGCACCCTTTATGTGATCAGAATTGAATCTTTTCATGATCATAAGGCTCAATTTGTTAGCCTTCATCCATTTCTCATACTTAGCCTTTTCATCAACAGTGCTAGTAGTTGTAGGTTCAACAGACTTCTGTTCAGTCAATGCCAAGTTCAGGTCCATCATACCTAACACTATTTCAACATCCTGTTTCCACTTCTTGTAGTTGCTACTAGTCAGAGTTTCAATGGAATTCAACTGAGTAGTCATGTTGTTAACAATTGTACAAGCGAACAACACAAAAATTAGATAAAATTATGGGCAGGCGTATATAAACCAAGAGTCCAAGACATCCATTATATCCCTCCTTTTGGTGGAAGATGCAATTGTCTACCCTTTTAAAAAATCAAGGAGCCCAAGGCATTCATTGCATCCTCACCTTTAGGAAAGAGATACAAAACCTCCTCCCCCTATTATCCAAGAGTACAAGGCATGCGTAGTGTCCTTCCTTTAGGTGAGAGACACAAAACCTCCTCTTACATCAAATTATCCTTATTTATTTTTTATTTTTTTTGTTTTATATATATACATGAGAATCCAAGATATTAGACTTCATCTTTTGTGTTAAAATATAATATCTTATATCATAAATTAATTTAGCGTCACTAGTATCAAAAGGAAAACCTCTAACACTAGTATACACTTATAAAAGACAATTTAGACAAGGTGCATTGAGAATATTACAATGACACAAATAAACAAACCACTTTCCTGGAAACTATCTATTAATCATAAATTTCAATCCATGTATAATATTTTTCACATGTACAAAGTTCGAAGAATTTCCAATGACTTCAAATAAATAGACCACTTTGGTGGAAACTATTTATTTATCATAAATTCTTATGGGAAACTACCAGCTATGTCCATTTATAAGTAGTTTATTATAAAAATTGGTCAATTCTTAAAATATTACTAATATTAGCCAAATATTACTAATATTAGTCAATTAGCCATTTGTAGCAAAAAAGGTCAAATTTTTACTTTCTTTTGAGTGAGTGTTATTAGAATAGATTGGGTACATCTTAAGGAGCTTGAATCTTAGTTTTGAGATGATTTGTTGAAGTTTTGAGATGGTTTGAATTGAATATTCGAATTAATATGACAAATCACACTGTGTATCATTTGTGTATCACATATGTATCATATTTGTATCAATTGTGTATCACATGTATACCTGTGTGTGAGATACATGCGTGATACGTGTTTGATACATGTGACACAGAATTTTGATACAAAACCAGTCCAAATCACCTCCAATCTTCCTCAAATTTTATATATTGACTTATCTATGTGTTTTTAATGAATTTCAATTATACACATTAAAAAAGTTTCTTTTTTGCTTACATTTTTGGAATATTGTATATATATATTTTTTGTATTTCATCACCTTATTTGCTATCTCATCCATAAAATTTTCTTTCGGTCTTGCATCTAATATTGCTAATCACGCTTAAAAATATGGAAGGAGATTCTTGCATGTGATTCTTTAGGAGAAAGAACCTTATTTATTTGTTTTTTTTAATTTTTATATGTGCTTGGCTAGTTTTGGTAAGTCTATGGCTAAGGACTAGAGGTTAGTAAGTTGAGACTTATTTGGGACATTTATAAATGAGATTTTTTCATTCCTATACACTATTAGAAACTTTATTATCCTAAATGTTCATGTTTAGTTAATTACCCGGCATAAACAAATTTTGTTTACAAAATATATACAATCCACCTTAAAAGGTTCCCAATCCATTATTTGTGCCTTTAATCAAAAAATTTAGTTACACCATTTTCCTTTTTTCTCTCCCCCTCCCCTCTTCTCTCCAAAATCGAAAGCATAAGGAAAAACATTAAGTTTTGAGCCCCTCTAGATTCTACTAGTATATGATTATGATTAATAAGTTTTTGCTCACCACTCTAGGAGTAGCGAACATCGGCTACTGTTTCTATTCGATTGTTCAATACGTAGTACAACAATACATTTTAAGATGGTCAGCTTAGCAAACTATGAACTACTGTTCAACCTTTATAGCACTATTTATGTCAAGTCAAAATAGCTCAGTAAAATTGAGGTGGTTGCAGAGTTCTATAAGGAAAAAACAAAAACAAAAAATCTACAGAAAAAAAAAATAAATTCTGAAATTAATTTTGAATACGTCTGCTTAAACGAAATAAAATAGAAATAATCGATACAGATTTTGTGAATTTAATCATCACGTAATAGTTAAGTACCATAAATACAAACTTTATACAATATTTTTTTTGTATATTTTGTATTTGATTTATACATAGTAAAAATAATTTTCATATAACTAATTATATATTATACAACTTTTACACATTATTTCTAGCAGTTAACTACAACTACAATAACAAATAATTTAAATACAAATTTTATACTATATGTCTTTTGTATATTTTGTATTTGATTTATACACAGTAAAAATAAATTTCATACAACTAATTATATATAACACAACTTATCTACAACTTTCACACATTATTTCTATCAAGTTAATATAACTACAATAACATACAACTTAAATACAAATTTTATATAAAATTTATACAATATGTATTTTGTATATTTTGTATCTGATTTATACATAGTAAAATTTTTTTTCATATACTAATTATATATTACACAATGTATCTACAGCTTATCTACAATTTTCTTACATTATTTCTATAATTTTTGTACAATTTTTCTACAATTTCGTAAATATAGTGAATATCACGTCTTCTTCTTCTTCTTCTTCTTCTTCTTCTTCTTTCAATATGAAATTCAGCCAAAATCAAGTCTAATCTCCACCAAAACACCCTCAAAATTGAGATATAAGCTCCAAACCATATTCCCAATTGTTTGCAACAACATCCAATCCAAACAAATAATAGTTTTTGAAAACCTAAACTCGAATTCAAAGCTTTAAAGTTTTTTAATGGCTGTCAATAGTGGAATTGCTGCACTCTTTTCCTTTGCTTTACATTACTGGAGTTAGAGATTGAGAGATAGAGAGAGACGTAGAGAGAATTCCCAATTGTTTGCAACAACACCCAATTCTTCTTTAACTTTTTTTGGGTTGTTCTTTGAAGCTCTGTTCTTCTTCATTGAAAATCTTTGAAGCTGGTCATTAATGGATGTACGAACTTTGAAGAATAGTACAAATTTTGACTGATTTTAGAAGAACTTGCAAATAGGCGTTAAAGGAGGGGTTACATATTTTCGTTGGTTTAGAAGAGGAAATAGTGGGTGATTGAAGAGGAAATCGTAGGGTGTGGTTTGATACGTGGGTGAGGGGGTGAGATTTGAAGAGAGAAACGTGGGAGGAGTGAGAATATACGGTAAAGTTAAATTAGAAGACTAATTAATACCATTAAATTTCTTAAAATGTACATAAATAATAATTAAATATATAAAAGGTAATTATATTAAAAGTTAAACATGAAAGATAATATAGTTTACAATATGGTATAAGAATGTAAAAATTCTTTTATTTATAAAAATTTCACAATTCTTATTAAACATGTGATAAAATAAAGCCCATAACTTTTTAAACTTTTTAGTGCTAAGTCTATTAATTCCATTCTCTGGCTAGAAAATATAAGTAGCCGCCAAAAGTTTCGAAGACGTTGTGTTCGGCATACAAAACGCAAAGTAATTTTTGATTAAGAAAAGAAAAAGAATTGATCCCGTCAAAGCAACCATGTTCAGTAATTGCAAAGTCAATATTAAGGAGTTTGGGAATTACCAACAAATCCTCTTTGAGTATTGATTTACACTTGAAAATTGAATTAACCAATGTCAAGACATAACCCACCTGACTCTTTTTGTCCCTTGCAATCTTTTATTTTATTGGTTTCATCCAACAATTAAATAAGTGAAAGAAAAGATTCTCTGATGTTGTCAACCCAGTGGTTAAACCCACTTTCGCCGCCGCCACCTTTTATCTCTTCCTAACTCTTTTTCATTTATTGATGATTTTAATCCTCTATTTTTAATTACAATTGATTAAAACACATTCGGCAAAAACAGTAGATAGTTTCTACCCGGCGACGAGAAGTTTACCCAAGACCGGCATATTGAACCGAATTTCGCTGTGTTGTAATTGTTATTCGAAAATTGATAGCTGTGTGCTTTTTTTCTCACGAAATTGGGTTTCGACACGTGATAATTTTTGTAAGAAAATATTAAGAAAGGAGAGTCGCCACCTAACAATTTTAAGGTGCGTTAGGGCACTTTGCAAGTGACTCTGATTTAATTAGTTTACGTCACCAAAGATCGGGTAAGGGCTCGGAATTACCTCGAAAAGAAGGTGTTAAGCACTCTTCGAGATCCACAACTGTGAGTCCCAAACAAACTTGAATTATAAGAATAAGTCAGATAAACAAAGATAGAGAGCACGAAGTTTGAGAATTTTATTATAAAAAGGATTTCGAATAGGTGAGTACAAACACTTGATTCAAATAAAAGGGAAATAAAATGGGGGAAGTGGGATCCTAAATTTTTTAGCCTAAAGGATCACCCCATGCAACATAAATAATATTTTGTAACTCCCTCGAGATGGGGTGTTACTCATATTATTCAGCGGGTACAGAGTATCATCTCCTGCTACCCAATTACTATCTTTAAGTTGTTGCCTAAAGCGCACTAATTCAATTATAAGTCGTACCTTATGCGTGCACTACCCGTCCCACACCTACGGTCCATGAGGTATTGGACCTCTATTTTGGGTGGTTCTAGACCTCACTTAGGCTGCTCAGAAAGGTTAGAACCAAACGACATGCAAAACACATTGGACTTCATATATGGGCAGTTAAGGCTCAAGTTTGCCTCCACACTTAAACATCAAATGCACGCGAAATAGGTTTTCATGTTAGGCAGTTCAAGATTAAGGAACTTAAATCCCTATAGACATGATTTCTATGTGATAAGGCATCAAGGCATGCAAGCAGTCTCAGGAAAAAACGTTGTTCATAGGCGGGATTGTAAAGTTGTTGCATACTAATTACTGAAATGGCAAATTCCAAGTTATTAGCCCTGTAGATGTTGCGCCTAGGTGATTCACGTAGTGAAGACAGTGGCATCTATCGAGAGAGACCCAAAATTGCTCATACTTTTGATAGTGGCCTAAGTGAACGACAAACAATGTTGAGAGGGGCATCATTAACAGTTATTAAGGCGAATAGTGATACCCTATAGACAGGATTTCTAACGATTAGCACTTGAAACCTAATTTTATACTTATACTTTAACCTTATAGGCAGGTTTTCTAGATGAACAGTGCGATGCAACAACAAATGAGATGATTAAAATCCTATAGGCATGATCTCTAGTGGATATGATGAAGCAATGCAAATTAAAGGAGAGTTCAACGATATTTATTTCCCATGGGCAGGTTTTCTAACATGTAGCAACAAGAGTAATTGAAGCATTCGAGCTCATGCTTTGCTAGTAGACAAGTAGCGTGAGTGTGTGCTTCTCCTAATGGCAGGACTTCTACAATGTGCATAGAGAATGAACGACATATAGCAAGCACATCATTTGGTCCTATAAGCATGGTATCTACCATCGCATATTAATATTAAAATATACCCCATTCTCTTTTACTAACAAGCCCAATTGTTTATGCAAAGATTATTAAATTCCCAATTAATGAGTAAAGTAACAAGATTACATAACAGTGAACAGACCCACAATAGGCCCAGATAAAATAACTAAATACCAAGCATTGCTGGGCCTTCAATATCTCTTACACAGCGTACCCAGGCCTTCAACAAAGACAAATTCAATACACGACCCAAAGGCCCATAGAAGAGTCCAAACCAATTTAATTAACCACAACACCAAGTGTTGCACCACTTGAAACAACCAAACTCGGATACACAGTACATGACAGGGAAGTAAAGTATTAGGGACAATTTTGGAGGTTGAGGGAATGACTAGGATCAAAATGTGAATTTAGAATATCAGAATAGCAAATAAGGAGCGTGGATAGTGATAGAGGGGAAGAAATCAAGTAATACTTCAAATTTAGCATACAGAGCAACTGGTCAATCAGGCCACTAGGTTCAACAAGGTATACATAGCAAAGTACCACATTGACAACATCATAGGAATTAGGAGAAGGAAACGGGTTTGCAGTCATACATAAGTTATCATGTATAGATGCATGAAGTTAAACTAGTTGAGACATAAAGATACAAATTAAGTTAAGTCTACATCGTAATTCCATATTAATCAGTATTTAGACATGATGGAGGGACACACACATTATGATGATCACTGAAAGGATAAGGTAGTAAATGAACCAATGCATACTAGAAAATATAAGGGCAAGGTCATAGTTGGTAAAAATAGAGTATTTATCTTTAAAAATCAGGACAACATGAAACATGTTTAGAGCAGACTTTAGCATTCCATAGAGTTGGGACTAATACACAAAGGGCAATCAAGAATACATAGGACATAGCACTAAAAGGTTCATTCAAGTGAGGATGGTTCCCATAGAGTTGGTGGGGTATCCAAAACAAAATATGTAGAAATTTTGTAACTTAACAGCATGTGGTCACAATAGTCAGACTCATATAAAAAATGGACTTTTATTGAAGTTCAAAACTTAACATGCTCAGATACTAAATGGTACATAACTCATTCCAAAAAATAAGGAATCACATAAGTGCAAATCAGAGTGAAGAGTGCGTATTATCATAACACAAATAGTAAACTATCTCATGCGTTTAATTATCACAGAATGACAACAAAGTATTGAACATTATCATAGTTAAATCATACCCATGTAATTCAAACATATATGTAGAAAGAAAGAAAGAAATTGAACATTGCAAGGGTTTAAAACACTAACCAGTAGCAGAATCAAAAGAGTAAAGAGCATAATAGCAAAAACCCCAAGTCTCTGATGCTTCAGAGTTCACAAGAGCCTCGAGAGTGGGCTCTGAGCAGTGCTTGCACATGAGGAGGTCGTTTAATGGCCTTTGCTTTCAGCCGTCCCAGAATTTAATGGTTTTAGAGAGTGTTCGATTGTAATAGTGAGTGAGAGAGGAGAGTAGTGAGAACAATAGCAGTGATTAGGAGATTCAAAGTTTGTTCAAGGGGATTTAGGGGAGGGGTTTATGTAGTAGCAGATTTAACACATAAAATAGGGAAACACAGTAGACCAAACACAGAATAAGGAAAATATGGCATGCCAGAATCAATTAGAATAAGTTATAGGGAAAATAACACATAGAATAAGGAAGTACAGTAGATTAAACAGAAAATAAGAAAAATATAGCATGCGAGAATCAATTAGAGTCAGTTTTAGGGCAAGTAACACATAAAATAAGGAAGTACAGTAGAATAAATAGAAAATAAGGAAAATATCAGTCAAACACAGGAAAGGGAAGGATATCAATCAAAATTCAGTAAATAAAAGGGAAAATCTCAAACCCTAGTTGGGATTGACGATTTTGAATCGAACCAATAATGCAAGAATCGTCCATTATAGTGTGTATATAGACGAAAGATCGTACAGATCTTCACAGAATCAAAGTAGATCGGACTCGATCTTGAGAAATTGTCCTTGCCAAAAGTAGGGCAAGAACTAAGTAACACCATAGACATACGTATAATGGTAGAGTATCACAAATAGGTAAGTAAATCATGGATTGATTCCATGTTTGAGTTGCAATCGGAGAAGGTTCGGGTTACGGAGGCTAGGGTTTAACAGAGTTGGGTGGAGAGATGAGAGGATAATGAGGCAGCTGGGTAAGGGGAAATGGGTTAGGGTTTTGGGTGGGGGGGGGGGGGGGGGGGGGGGGGTAATTAAAAGGTGTTGGATTATTATGGGTCGTTGATCACTCGAGATCAACGACCAGGATAGTGAGTGGAATGGGGCGTGTTATTTGGAGGGGTTACCATTTGGTTTTGGGCTGGGGTGGACTGGGCTAAGGTTTGGGTGGTTTTGGGCCACTAATGTGGTCCGAAATTGGTTAGAATAGGGCTATTATTAAAATACCATAAATATATCAAAATGATTTATAAAAAATACTTAATAAATGAATGAAAACATTATTTATGCACTGAAATGCTTAAAATAATAACTTTGTATCATAAAAATATTAATATGCTATTTTGACATAAATAATATAAAATAAAGAGCAATTGTGTATGAATATAGGCCATTATTGAAAAATTGGGTAAATAGCTTAAAAATGATAATGTAATTATATGGAATGAAATAAAATGTTTGAAACATATACTATAGGTGCAAAGTAATTATTTTAGGTAATTAAGTCATCACAAAATAATTTAAAAGGATAATTACAAGATATTTATATATAATTTAAATACAAGAAAATTAATTTAAAGCTCTAAAAATTATGAAAAATTATAGAAAATGCTTGTATAGGCTTATAAACTAAATAATGATGCAAATATGCTATTTTGAAATTACATATGTATTTTGGAAAATATGAGGGCAAAATTGGGTATCAACGTCTGCCTCTCTTTACCCGGGAATGATGAAAAAGTTGTCGGGTAAAGAAAATGATGACCGATTTTGACTGAATGCGGTGAATGAAAAAAATAGAGGTCGAACCCTGGTTCCTGAGTTGCCTACATATCCCTGGTGTTACAAGAATAAGTCCGGGTGTAGTTCTGGATCCAATGGTGAACTGAACTGATAGAGTTGTTATAGGAACAGTCGTATACTTCGGAAAAGGTTCTTTTGGGTAGGAAAATATCAGATGAGTTTATACGAATTCGTGAACGTGAATCTGAAAGGTTATGAGTGTACCTCAAAACGGTTATCAAGTAAAAGTGGGTAACTGATGGTGATTGGTTGTGTTTGAAATAATTGGAGGATGTGAACATTGAATGGAAACCGGCGTGAAGATTGCTCCCGTTAGGAGAATGGTTATTTCCTTAATTACATGCAAAACTTAAAACAAAATGCATGCAAGTATATATCGATGATTGCAAGAATTTAAACATGATGCAAATTTCCTTTGGACTATGAAAGTTGTATTTGCACGGTGAGAATGATGTCCTTAGACCATGACGTCCTGGGCCATGAATCATGTGATAAGGGATTCACATGCCATGAAATGATGTCCTCGTGCCATGAAGATGGTGCCTCTGAACCATGACGCCTTTGAATAATGATGGTGAAATATTGAGAGATCCTCCGGCCATGGAATGGTGTCTTCCGTCTATGAGTATGATGCCTTCGGACTATGACGCCTTTGGATAAAATGGCAATGTTTCAGCCCATGAGATGTAAAGATATGATGCTAGGTCGTATGTGAAGTAAAACAAACCAGAGCTTAGTCTTATGTAAGATTTGGGCAGTGCTTAGCCTTAGGCAATTGAGGAGGCAATGCTTAGCCTCATGCAAGAAGAGGAGACAATGCTTAGTCTTGATGCAATTAGGGGAGAAAGTTCTTAGTCTTGGTGCAAGGGAAGGCAGTGCTTAGCCTTATGCAATTAGGGAGGCCATGCTTAGCCTCATGTAAGAAGAGGAGAGACAATGCTTAGTCTCGATGTAAGGAAAGACATTTCTTAGCCTTATGCAATTGAGGAGGCAGGGCTTAGCCTCATGCAAAATAAGAGACCGTTATTAGTCTCATGCAATTAGGAGACATCATTTAGTCTTATGCAAAGAAAGGCAATGCTTAGCCTTATGCAGGGAAAGGAGACAGGGCTTAGCCTCATGCAAAAATAAAAGACAGTGCTTACTCTCATGCAATTAGGAGACATCGATTAGTCTCATGCAAAGAAAGGAAATGCTTAGCCTTATGCAGGGAGAGAAGACATGGCTTAGCCTCATGCAAAAATAGGAGACAATGCTTAGTCTCATGCAAAGAAATTAGGAGACAGTGCTTAGTCTCATGCAAAAGAAAGGCAGTGCTTAGCCTTATGCAGTTGAGGAGGCAGGGTTTAGCCTTATGTAGAAATAGGAGAGAGTGCTTAGTCTCATGCAAAGAGAGGTAGCACTTAGCCGTTTGCAGTTAGGAGGCATCGCTTTGCCTCATGCAAAGAAAATGATGAGTGATAGTAGAGTATTTCTTAGCTGGAGGTGCTTGTGACCTGATGTGTCTTCAGATATTATTGCCTTATTGTGCCTGCGTCCAAAGAAAAATTGTGAGTTTGTTGGGGGAAGGTTCGTTCGTGCTTTTGTCTTCTGCTTTGCCTGTGCTCCAGTCTTGAGATCCTGTTTGAGTTACCCTGGGTAACATTTTCCACATGTATGCTATGAAATTCTTATGCTTGATCTTGAAGGATTCACACATGGATCTCATTAAATCACTGTTAAGGTTGGCGGCGTTGTCGGTGATGATTGATTCCGGCACCCCAAATCGACAAACAATACGATCTACAATGAAATCTGCGACGACCTTGTTAGTTACAGCCTTATAAGATGTGGCTTCAACCCATTTTGTGAAATTGTCTACGGCCACTAGAATGAACCTTTGCCCATTTGAAGCGGCGGGTTCGATTGGACCGATGACATCCATTCCCCAAGAAGAAAAAGGCCAAGGTGCACTTTTTGCATTGAGTTCATTAGGTGGCACTCGTATCATATCCCCATGTACTTGTCATTGATGACACTTTTGGACATACCTGATGCAGTCCATTTCCGTAGTCATCCAAAAATATCTTGTTCTTAATATCTTCTTATCTAAAACAAAGCCATTCATGTATGGTCCGCAAGTTCCGGCGTATATCTCTTCGAGCAATTTGGATGCTTCCTTGGCGTCGACACATCATAATAACCCCAGATCTGGAGTCCTCATGTACAAAATTCCTCCGCTTTGGAAGAAGTGGCTGGATAATCTTCGGAGTGTGCATTTCTGAGTATGATTTGCGTGCTCCGGGTACTCTCCTTTTTCCAAATATTCTTTGATGTCATGGAACCATGGTTTCCCATTAGTTTCTTCTTCAATATGAGCACAATAAGATGGCTAATTATGAATCCCTACTAGGATAGGATCGATGAAATTCTTGTCTGGGTGTTGTATCATGTAAGATAGAGTGGCCAATTCATCTGCGAACTCATTCTGGATTCTCAAAACATGCTTGAACTCTATCTTTGTGAATCTCTTCATCAATTCTTGTATGTAGTACAAGTACGACCATATTTTGGTATTCTTTGTAGCCCATTCTCCTAGAAAAATGATGTACCAAAAAGGTTGAATCACTAATTACCAGCAATTCCTGAATTGCAAATCTGAGCTTTGCGGATAGTGGATAATGTTGACCTGTCTCTGATACCAATACTGCTCCGATGCCCACTCCTTTGAAATTTGCAACCCCATCGAAGAACACTTCCAACAATCGTATGTTTCGGTGATATCTTCTCCTACGAATGTGACCTCTTCATCGGGAAAATACGTTTCCAGTGGTTCGTATTCTCCACCTACAGGATTTTCTGCCAGATGATCCGCCAATGCTTGCCCCTTGATTGCTTTATGGGTTACATAGATGATGTCGAACTCACCCAGCATTATCTTCCATTTTGCTAACTTCCCTGTAGGCATGGGTTTCTGGAAGATGTATTTTAGCGGATCCACCCTTGATATGAGATATGTGGTGTAGGCACAGAAGTAATGCCTTAACTTTTGTGCTATCCATGTCAGAGCACAGCAGGTGCGTTCTAGCAAAGAATACCGTGCTTTGTGGGGTGTGAACTTCTTACTCAGGTAGTATATGACATGTTCTTTCCTCCCTGTCTCATCGTGTTTTCTCAAGACACATCCGAAAGCTCCATCTAGTATAGATAAATAGAGTAGCAGCGGTCTCCTAGGTTCCGGTGGGACAAGGACTGGCGGTGTGGACAAATATTCCTTGATTTTGTCAAAGGCTTTCTGACATTCTTCAGTCCAACTTGTTGTAGCATCTTTCTTCAACATTTTGAAAATTGGTTTACAGATCATAGTTGATTGTGCTGTGAAACGACTGATGTAATTAAGACGCCCTAAGAAACTCATCACGTCTTTCTTGTTCATTGGAGGTGGCAAGTCTTGGATGGCCTTGACCTTTGACGGGTCTAGATCAATTCCCCGGCAGTTGACGATGAACCCTAACAACTTTCTAGCAGGGACTCTGAAGGCACATTTTGTGGGATTCAGTTTCAGATTGTACATTCGAAGTCGATTGAAGAACTTACTCAAGTCTGTTATGTGATATGTACCCTTCTTAGATTTGATGATGATGTCATCCACCTACACCTCTATCTCTATGTGTATCATGTCACAGAAAATGGTTGTCATGGCCCTCATATAAGTGGATCCAACATTCTTTAGGCCAAACAACATCATTTTGTAGAAATACACTCCCCATGGTGTAATAAAGGTTGTCTTTTCGGCATCCTCTTCATCCACCCAGATCTGATGATATCCCATGAAGCAATCCACAAAGGATTGGAGATTCATGCTTGGCACGTTTGTCGATCAGTATGTGTATATTGGGGAACGAGAAATCATCTTTGGGACTTGCTCTGTTTAAATCCCGATAATCGACATATACTCTAACTTTCCCATCATTCTTTTGAACTGGCATGATGTTAGCCAACCAGGTTGGATATTCAACCACTCTGAGAACCTTAGCTTTGATCTTCTAGGTGACATCCTCGTTTATTTTCAAAATCATATCTGGCTTAAATTTTTGAGCTTCTGCTTTATAGGTGGACACATAGGGTTGGTCGGTAGCTTATGAGCCACTATAAACGTGCTCAAACCGGTCATATCATCATAGGACCATGCAAAAATATCCTCGTACTCTTTCAAAAACTGGATGTATTCTTCTTTCTCTGACGGCGATAGGTGAATGTTTACACGAGTTTCCTTGACTATTTCAGAGTTTCCCAAATTAACTATTTCAGTCTCATCCAAAATTGGACTTAGGCTTGTTTTCAAAATTTTCCACCTCTCTGACAATCTCCTCAGGTATTATATCCTCTTCCGGATCATCTGAATCACTATCCTTATATTGTGTTGTCTCATTACATGTCACAGATGTAGGTTCATTAGGGTAAGTAATAATAACGCTGTAGAGAGAAAATGTAAAGGATAATAATAAATACTAAAACAACAATCCATTGATAAACATTAAAACGTCAAACAAATGCAGTTCAATTATTCAAGCAATTATTCAAAACGAAAACGTTTAAAAACAATATACTGAAAATGTCTTAAACGCCTATAAAATAGCTTTCAAAATAAATGATGCTAATTGCCAGGCTACCCAGGATCTCGGCGGGCCCTTGATGGTGCAATAGTCCCATTCGTGAGAATATATCCTTTCTCCATTGTCTGAATAATAAGGCCTTCCTTCTTCTCCTCCTCAACTATCGCACTACAGTCCATGTCTTCATCATCCAGGAACAGATTCCTTATGCCAGCTAGAACTTCATCTTCTTCGGACCCCCACATCATGTCGGCTTTATGAAATGACTGGCTAAAATGTGGTACTGACCGCTATAGAGGGTAATAAGGACCACGCCATGGCGGCGACCAATTCTGATACTCGTGCCAGGTTTATTCATACCTAAGCCCAAATGTACCATGATTCTTTACCTATATTTGTTTGGTGATACCCCGGGGATTCTTACCGAGACCCTTACCAGGTTCATACCCTGCCCATGCCAATATGCTTTCTATCTTACTACTCCATTATTTATCCTTCTCAATTGCGTTGACACGCTCCATGCGATGGTATGTTTCTCCATCCAACTTCCTTCTATTCTCGACAACTAGAACACTTTCATTGGTGTAAATGGGGTTACTTCCGTCCCCATGGATAATTACTTCCTGATGGTTCTATTCGAACTTCACAGCCTGATGTAGAGTAGAAGCTACCCCATCGGCATGTATCCAAGGTCATCCTAACAACTGATTGTATGTAGTGGATATATCTAACACTTGAAACTCAACATCAAACCAGGTCAGGCCCATTTGTAGGCTGAGGTTAGTCTCCCCAATTATGGCCCTTTGGGACCCATCGAATGCTTTCACGTTCATGCTCCCTGCTCGTATCTCATACAAGCCCTTACCCAACCTTTTTAAGGTAGTTAGTGGACAGATGTTGAGAATTGAACTCCGTCTATGAGGACCCTAGAAATTAATTTGTCCTCAAGCTGCACTATGATATGCAGTGCCCTGTTGTGACTCAGTCCTTCCAGCAGTAGTTCGTCTTCGTGAAAAGTGATCTTGTGGCTTTCGAACACTTGCCGTACCATATTGACCATCTCTCCAGTGGTGATGTTATTGGGTACATAGGCTTCATTCAATACCTTCATCAAGGCATTCTTATGCACCTCTGAGTTCTACAGAAGTGATAAAATGGATATTTGAGCAGGGGTTTTGTTAAGATGATCAACCATAGAATATTCGCTTGCACCTTTCTCCAAAGATCATCTGGGCCAGTCTCAATGACAAGCGTCTTAGAAGCGGATTCTTTGCTTGTTTCTCCCAAATGCTCGGTTGTATAAACCCTACCAATTCTGGTCTTGCCTTGCGCTGCACCTCTCTCTTCCATTTTTGCCTTTCCTTCCCTTCTTGATTCCACAACATAGTCCCAAGGTATATCATTGGACTTAAAATATGGCGTGGGTGCTACCATCACGGCGAAGGGTATTGTCACTTCTACCTCAAACAGAATTGGTGCGGCTACCTTAAACTCAATCGGCGCCTGAATTTGTACCACGATAGGTGTGAGAGTGACTGGAGATGTTTTAGGATTATCCCCTTCTCGAATGAGTCCAATTGACCCTTCCCAGTCCCATTCTTCATCGATCTCGGTCACATTCACTCCTTCACCCCTGTGATCCGAGAGAATAGGAGTGAAATAACTAGCAGCCTTCAAACTCTCGTACAGTTGGTCTATGAGTTCAACAGTTGGGGTGTAATGTCTGGGTGGTCTGTAGTCGAAATTCGGTCTAGGTTTTTGATAGTTTTGGCGGGCTGGTGATGAGTGGTAGTATCCTGGTTGGGTGTTATAAGTATGGTAAGTGGCAGAAGGTTGTTGGTATCTAGGAGGTGAAGGCTAATATGTGGGTGGGGGTGTTTGGGATGTAAGAGGAGATTTTGGACCTTGGGCTACCATCACTACACCTACTTCTTTCTTTTTGGAGATACCTCCTGACTATAAGGCTTTATTTGTGGCTTGTAGTGCTCCAAAATTTGTCACCACTCCGCTTTTAATCCCTTCTTCTATTCTTTCTCCCAACTTGATTATGTCAGAAAATTTATGGTTTTCGATAACCATTAGTGTCTCGTAGTACTGCGGATCCTGAGCTCTGACGAAGAACTTATTCATTTGTTCTTCTTCCAATGCTGGCCTTACTTTTGCAACTTCAGACCTCCACCGAGTAGAATACTCGCGGAAAGTTTCTGTTGGCTTCTTCTTAAGATTCTGAATGTAGAAAACGTCTGGCGTATTTTTCGTGTTAAACCTGAACTGGTCCATAAAATCCGACGCCATGCTCACCCAATTTACCCATTTCTTTGGGTTCTGACTGATGTACCAAGACAATGCGTCTCCAGTGAGTATCCTCATGAACTGCTTCATGCAGATTCTTTCATTCTTGACAACCCCTACAAGCTTGTCACAATACGTTCTCAAGTGCACCAATTTCCAGTCCCGTCGAACATTTCAAACTTAGGAGGTTTGTAACCCTCTGGCAGTTCTACATCTGCCTGAATACACAAATCTTCATCATTTAAACCCTCAATGCCTTTACCCCCTTCGACACTTTGAACTCTGCCAGTAAGTTTCTTGAGTTCTTCCGCCACGTTCTTGATAAACAGGTCCTTCTCGGTGGATCCAGGTATGTATAGGGTCTGTTATGGGGTGTGGGTAAGGTTTCCACGTATATAGGATTGCTTTGATAGATTCCAGGAATTTGGGCATAATGGTGGTCGTTGGTTGAATTTTGGAGATCAGGGGTAAGTTGTGGTGCGTTTTGAGGAGTATGATAGGTGGTGGTTTATGTATAATGAGTTGGGTGGTGATGGTGCTGTGGAGGGGTAGGTACTTGTGGAGGATTAAGGTTTTGAGGATGTGTGGCATATTGATGAGGTGCGGGAGGATTTTGTGGATTTCGGTTTTGTGTGTTTTGGGGAGGTGTCGGGTTTTGGGCATTTTGTTGGTTAATGTCAGGAATGTTTAGGGTGAGGGAAAGGTTTGACAAGTTCCGGACCTGATCAAGCTCCCCTTATAGCTCCAGTATTTTCTGTTCCAGACGAAAGACCATATCGTTCTATGCCGGAGTACTCCGACCATCTGAAGTTTCAATATTCTCTGCATGGGTAGCATTGACTTTCCTAATATCGCTCATATCATCAATTTTGGCTTTTCCTTTGTTTTTGGGGTCGTTTGGTGGAGGAGGTAGAGGACCTCTGGATCTGGTATGATATGTCGATGATGCCAGTATGCACGAACCAACCTTGGGGAATGAGAATAAACAAAAGAAAAGAAAAACAAAAGGTAACAAAGTCAGTAAGAAGTATTAAAAGGATGTTTGTGATATTTAAACATGTATTAAAGAATTATGTAATAAATTCGCGTCCTAATTTGAGGGACCTCGTTGTGCCCGAGGTAGGCCTAATCGACACATAGATTTGGAGAAAATTGATGCCAATAATTGCCTCATTTCATTAATGTGAAAATGAGCCAAATCCTTACTAAAACGACAATAATGAGAAAAGAGTCACTAATGGAATTTGCCTTATTACAATCAAAATCTAATCGTATATAGAAAGCAGTAAAAATATTGTTTCCTAATATACATGGCCCTAGAGGGACCTTCTCCATGCTTGGCCTTCTTGGCTCCATCAATCAAGTTCTCCAGGTCGCGCATGTCTAATAGTAGATAAACCCTTTCTAGATTCCCTCCTTCATTGTCTTTTGCATTCTGACAATCTGAGAGACTTTTCCTCATCTTCCCCTCAAGCTCCATTAACCCTTTCTCCAAATATTACAATCTCTATGTTGATTTAGTATCAATTTCTTTCCATTCGTTGATTGCTTCCATATTCACTTTGTGTTGTTCCAAATGCCTAGCTTCAGAGTCGAAGACCCTCTTGAGAAACATCCTATATTTGACTTGTTCTTCAGCAGCGTCGTCTATAACCCTATTTCTCAGATTAATCCCTGACTTGACATCCCCCGCTATATCGTCTACCAACCATGATGGGTAGAAGTACACATGTCGGGCATGATACCTTTCTGGCTCGATGGTATCTTTTTCCACAATGACCTTTTGATTCCACATATGTTGTGCCTCGAATTTGAATGGAATGGCATTCCTCTTAAAGTCTTTGTACTGAACCATGTTGGAAACCCGAGGTATAACCTGCTTTCCCCCCGCTTGCCTTATTACCCTTATAGGAGCATAAGATTAGATTCATCTTAAGCCGATAAATACTAGATGAGTGGTTTCTCTTGACCTGATGATGAACGCGCTGCTAGGGAACCATTCTAACATCCAATGTACCCTTTCGTCAGTCAAGTTGTTGAAGAAATGCACCTAACTCACAGCACTTCTAGGTTGCGCAAACCTATCTAGGATAAATGTCATTCTTTTCGGATGATGGTAGGCTATGTGATCATTTAGTGGTCGTCGCAGAAGCTCTTGACGATATTCACCTCTCTGGAAATGTTCTAATAACCATACCTGCAGCAACAGATTACACCCCTCGAAGTGCCCATACCCTTTTTTGCATCGATCTAGAGCCCGATACATTTCAGCCTAGATCATAGGGACGATGGTGTAAGCTTGTCCTCAATTCCCTCCATTAAAGTCCTATTGACCATGGCTAGGCAAGTCTGGATCCTCTCCCCATTCATCGAAAATATCAATATCCCCAATGAACACAAAAACCCGGCGGTTTGTCCAACCCAAAGAAGTAACGACAAGATCATCATGGTGAAGGCATTATGACTTGCAATGCCCATAATGTTCATAAAGGAACTCAAATGGTATGTATGATTTCTTTAGACAGAGTAACTCATCATTTTTCTTGAAACCTATCATTTTCAAGAAACCTCGGGGAGTGCGATTTTCTGGTACAACGAACTCGGACTATCGCATGGTAGCCCAGTGAAGCCTCAGATTTCCTCTATGAGAGGAGTCATTTCTATGTCCCCAAAGCGGAAGAAAGTTCTCTTCTCATCCCAAAACATAGTGGCAGCCTCAATCAATGCATTATTTGGTCTAATGTCCAAAAAGGAGGGTAAATTTCTGAGGACCCTTTTCATATGGTTCTTGTTACAAGGTGAGAAGTTCTTCCACCAATCAAGCAGCAAAGATGGGATGTTTTGAACCATGCCGAACCTGGGGACTTCGTGCCTCATTTTTTGCAAAACAAATAGAGTTAGCCCTTCCCCCCGAATCTGACTATTTACACATTAATGATCAACATATCAGCATTTTTTCTCCAAATAATGCACATAACGTGATGGTGTCCATTGGGGTTATAGAAATTCCGTGGGACTTGGACAAGACTTATCTTAGTGGATTATCACGCAAACAACGTTCTAACCCTCACTAAGTTTGACAAGATGCATGCACAGTCGATATTGAGTGAGGTTTCTAGAAGGGTCTAGATTGGTACTCTCAAGTGCACAACTTGAGAGGGAAAGGCACGGAACCGTCGACTGCACCGCTGATCGACTAGTTTACCGCACATAAGACTTTCTAAATTAAAGGGTAAATTCGGAAGAGCGCAGACACTCATCAAGAACCGCTATGGTATAACTAGGCATGAGTGAAATATGATGTCGAGCATGCTTTATGCGAAGATAAATAACACATTGTCTAGTATTTGCATGATAAACATGTGAAAGCAATAAGCGCAATATTAAAACATAAAAGGCGTAAAAAGGAAAACAAGAAGAAGTTAGTTCATGTAATATAGGGAATATGATAAAGTAAGCGGGGAGTAGGGGTGGGAGAGACATGATGTAGTAATTTAAAACCAATAAAAAGCAGCTTAGAGCAAATATGTATGACTAGGAACAAAGGTACGCATATTTTGGCCAATTCGAGCAAGGAAGGGTGGAGAGGGGAAGGGATTTTCATATTACCATGAATTCAAATAAAGGAGAATAGGGGAGGGATGTGCATGTAACAATGAATTGGACAAAGAAAATAGGAACGGGATGTGCATGTAGCAGCAAATAAAAAGAAGAAGGAAGCAATTTTATCAAATACGATTAATTCATATAAGCCAAATTCGTTATGGTAAGAGCCTAAGTATCCCCAACAGAGTCGCCATACTGCCACGCCCCTTTTTCTCGTGAAATCGGGTTTCGACATGTGACACCTCTTTTAAGGAAATACTAAAAGAGGAGAGTCGCCACCTAACAATTTTTAAGGTGAGTTAGGGCACCTATTTCCAAGTGAGTATGATTTAACTAGTTTACGTCACCAAAGATCGGGTAAGAGCTCGAAATTACCTCGAAGAAAAGGTGTCATGCACTCTTCGAGGTCCACAACTATGGGTCCCGACCGAACATGAATTATATGAATTAGTCAGATATTTCCAAGTGAGTATGATTTAACTAGTTTACGTCACCAAAGATCGGGTAAGGGCTCGAAATTACCTCGAAGAAAAGGTGTCATGCACTCTTCGAGGTCCACAACTATGGGTCCCGACCGAACATGAATTATATGAATTAGTCAGATATTTCCAAGTGAGTATGATTTAACTAGTTTACGTCACCAAAGATCGGGTAAGGGCTCGAAATTACCTCGAAGAAAAGGTGTCATGCACTCTTCGAGGTCCACAACTATGGGTCCCGACCGAACATGAATTATATGAATTAGTCAGATAAACAAATATAGAGAGCATGAAGTTTGAGAATTTTATTATAAAAAGGATTTCAAATAGGTAAGTACAAACACTTGATTCAAATAAAAGGGAAATAAAATGGGGGGAGGGAGGTCCTAAATTTTTTAGTCTAAAGGATCACCCCGTGCAACATAAATAATATTTTGTAACTCCCTCGAGATGGGGTGTTACTCATATTATTCAATAGGCACAGACTATCATCTCCTGCTACCCAATTACTATCTTTAAGTTGTTACCTAAAGCGCACTAATTCAATTATTAGTTGTACCTTGTGCGTGCACTAACCGTCCAATACCTATGCTCCATGAGGTATTGGACCTCTATTTTGGGTGGTTCTAGACTTCACTTAGGCTACTCATAAATGTTATAACTAAGCGGCATGCAAAACACATTGGACTTCACATATGGGCAGTTAAGGCTCAAGTTTGCCTCCACACTTAAACTGCAAATGCATACGAAACAAGTTTTCATGTTAGGCAGTTCAAGATTAAGGAACTTAAGTCCCTATAGACATGATTTCTATGTGATAAGGCATCAAGGCATGCAAGCAGTCTCAGGAAAAAACGTTGTTCATAGGCAGGATTGTAAAGTTGTTGCATACTAATTACTGAAATGGCAAATTCCAAGTTATTAGCCCTGTAGATGTTGCGCCTAGGTGATTCACGTAGTGAAGACAGTGGCATCTATCGAGAGAGACCCAAAATTGCTCATACTTTTGATAGTGGCCTAAGTGAACGACAAACAATGTTGAGAGGGGCATCATTAACAATTATTAAGGCGAATAGTGATACCCTATAGACAGGATTTCTAACGATTAGCACTTGAAACCTAATTTTATACTTATACTTTAACCTTATAGGCAGGTTTTCTAGATGAACAGTGCGATGCAACAACAAATGAGATGATTAAAATCCTATAGGCATGATCTCTAGTGGATATGATGAAGCAATGCAAATTAAAGGAGAGTTCAACGATATTTATTTCCCATGGGCAGGTTTTCTAACATGTAGCAACAAGAGTAATTGAAGCATTCGAGCTCATGCTTTGCTAGTAGACAAGTAGCGTGAGTGTGTGCTTCTCCTAATGGCAGGACTTCTACAGTGTGCATAGAGAATGAACGACATATAGAAAGCACATCATTCAATGTTATAGACATGTTATCTAACCATCGCATATTAATATTAATATTTTCCCCATTCACTTTTACTAACAACCCCAATTATTTATACAAGGATTATTACATGCCCAATTAATGAGTAAAGTAACAAGGTTACATAACAGTGAATAGGGCTCACAGTAGGCCCATAAGAATTAACTAAATACCCAGCATTGTTGGGCCTTCAATATATCTTACACATCATACCCAAGACTTCAACAAAGCCACGTTCAATATATAACCCAAAGGCCCATAGAAAAGTCCAAACAAATTTAATTAACCACAACACCAAGTGTTGCACCACTTGAAATAACCAGACTCAAATACACAGTACATGACAGGGAAGTAAAGTATTAAGGACAACTTTGGAGGTTGAGGGTATGACTAGGACCAAGCCCTACTATGTCAGAGTTCACAAGGGCCTCAATTGGACCCCGAGCAGTTTTCGCACTAGGGAGGCCAACAATAGAACCTATATAGACTTGGCTTTCAGTCGGCTAAGAATAGGAATTTAGAATATCAGAGTAGAAAATAAGGAGAGTGGATAGTGATAGAGGGAAGAGTTCAAGTAATACTCCAAATTGAGCATACAGAGCAACTGGTTAAGCATTCCAGTAGGACTTCTATTGAAGTTCAAAACTAAACATGCTCAGATACTAAATGGTACAGAACCCATTCCAGGAAACAAGGAATCATAGAAGAGCAAATCATAGTGAAGAATGCGTATTAGCATAACACAAACATTAAACTATCTCATACATTTAATTATCACAGAATGATAACAGAGTATTGAAAATTATCATAGTTAAATCATGACTATGTAATTCAAACATATATGCAGAAAGAAAGAAAGAAAGAAATTGAATATTGCAAGGGTTTAAAACACTAACTAGTATCATAATCAAAAGAGTAAGGAGCGTAATAGCAAAAAATCCAAGTCTCTGATACTTCAAAGTTCACAAGAGCCTGGAGAGTGGGATTCGAGCAGTGCTTGCACCGGAGGAGGTCGTTTAATGGCCTTGATTTTCAGCAGGCCCAGAATTCAATGGTTTTAGAGAGTGTTCGAGTGTAATAGTGAGTGAGTGAGTGATAGAGGAGAGTAGTGAGAATAATAGCAGTGATTAGGAGATTCAAAGTCTGTTCAAGGGGATTTAGGGGAGGGGTTTATATAGTAGCAGATTTAGCATATACAATAGGGAAACACAGTAGATTAAAACAGAGAATAAGTAAAATATGGCATGCCAGAATCAATTAAAATCAGTTTTAGGGAAAATAACACAAGTTTTAGGGAAAATAACACATAGAATAAGGAAGTACAGTAGATTAAACAGAGAATAAGTAAAATATAGCATGCGAGAATCAATTAGAGTCAGTTTTAGGGCAAATAACACATAAAATAAGGAAGTACAATAGATTAAACAGAAAATAAGGAAAATATCAGTCAAACACAGAAAAGGGAAGAATATCAATTGAAAATAAGTTAAGAAAAGGGAAAATATCAAACCCTAGTTGGGACTGACGGCTTTGAATCGAACCAATAAGGCAAGAATCGTTCATTATAGTGTGTATATAGACGAAAGATCGTCTAGATCTTCGCAGAATCAAAGTAGATCAAACTCGATCTTGAGAAATAGTTCTTGCCAAAAATAGGGCAAGAACTAAGTAACACCATAGCCATGCGTATAATAGTATAATATCACAAAATAGGTAAGTAAATCATGGATTGATTCCATGTTTGAGTCGGAATCGGAGAAGATTAGGGTTACGACGGCTAGGGTTTAACAAAGGCGGGTGGAGGGATGAGAGGATAATGAGACGGCTGGGCAAGGGGAAATGGGTTAGGGTTTTGGGTGAAGGGGGGGGGGGGGGATTTAAAAA
>ML379201.1:65515-80157 GCA_005239525.1 Nicotiana knightiana | reverse complement strand
GGGTTGGGGTTTTGGGGGAGGGGGGGGGGGGGGTATTTAAAAAGGGTTGGATAATTATGGGCCGTTAATCACTCAAGATCAACAACCAGGATAGAGAGGGGAATGGGGCAGGTTATTTGGAGCGGATACCTTTTTGTTTTGGGCTGGGGTGGACTGGGCATAGGTTTTGGTGGTTTTGGGCCACTAATGTGGTCCGAAATTGGTCATAATAGGGCTATTATTTAAATACCCCAAAAATTTATCAAAATGATTTATAGAAAATGCTTAATAAAATGAATGAAAATGTTATTTATGCACTGAAATGCTTAAAATAATAACTTTGTATCATAAAAATATAAATATGCTATTTTGACACAAATAATATAAAAGAAAGAGCAATTGTGTATGAATATAGGCCATTACTACAAAATTGGATAAATAGCGTAGAAAATGCTAATGTAATTATATGGATTGAAATAAATGTTTGAAACATTTATTATAGGTGCATAATAATTATTTTAGGTAATTAAGTCATCAAAAAATAATTTAAAAGGATAATTACTAGATATTTATATATAATTTAAATACAAGAAAATTAATTTAAAGCTCTAAAAATACAGAAAATTATATAAAATGCTTGTATAGGTTTGTAAACAAAATAATGATGCAAATATTCTATTTTAAAAGTACATGTGTATTTTGAAAAATATGAGGACAAAATTGGGTATCAACAGCTACCCCTCTTTACCCAGAAATGATGAAAGAGTTATCGGGTAAGAAAATAATGACTGATTTTGACCAAATACGGTGATTTAAAAAAAAATAGAGACCGAACCCTGGTTCTTGAGTTGCCTACATATCCCTGGTGTTATGAGAATCAGGCCTTGTGTAGTTCTGGATCCAAATGTGAATTGAACCGATGGAGTTGTTATAGAAACGATTGTATACTTCGGAAAGGGTTCTTTTGGGTAGGACAATATCATATGAGTTTATACTGAAGTCGTGAACGTGAATCTGAAAGGTTATGGGTGTATCTCAAAACGGTTATCAAGTAAAAATGGGTAACTGATGGTGATTGGTTGTGTTTGAAATAATTGGAGGATGTGAACGTTGAACGGAAACCGGCGTGAAGATTGCTCCCGTTAGGAGAATGGTTATTTCCTTAATTACATGCAAAACTTAAAACACAATACATGCAAGTATATATGGATGATTGCAAGAATTTAAACATGATGCAAATTTTCTTTGGACTATGAAAGTTGTCTTTGGACGGTGAGCATGATATCCTTAGACTATGACGTCCTGGGCCATGAATCATGTGATAAGGGATTCACAAGACATGAAATGATGTCCTCGTACCATGAAAATAGTGCCTCTGAACCATGACGCCTTTGAATAATGATGTGAAATATTGAGAGATCCTCAGGCCATGGAATGGTGTCATCCGGCTATGAGTATGATGCCTTCGGACTATGACGCCTTTAAATAAAATGGCGATGTTTCAGCCCATGAGATGTAAAGATATGATGCTAGGTCGTATGTGAAGTAAAACAAGCCAGAGCTTAGTCTTATGTAAGATTTGGGCAGTGCTTAGCCTTAGGCAATTGAGGAGGCAGTGCTTAGCCTCATGCAAGAAGAGAAGACGTCTTTTAGTCTTGATGTAAGGAAAGGCAGTGTTTAGCCTTATGCAGTTGAGGAGGCAGGGCTTAGCCTCATGTAAAATAGGATACCGTGCTTAGTCTCATACAATTAGGAGACATCGTTTAGTCTCATGAAAAGAAAGGAAATGCTTAGCCTTATGTAGGGAGAAGAGACATGGCTTAGCCTCATGCAAAAATAGGAGAAAGTGCTTAGTCTCATGCAATTAGGAGACATCGCTTAGTCATACAAAGAAAGGAAATTCTTAGCCTTATGCAGGGAGAGGATATAAGGCTTAGCCTCATGCAAAAATAGGAGACAATGCTTAGTCTCATGAAATTAGGAGACAATGCTTAGTCTCATGCAAAGAAAGACAATGCTTAGCCTTATGCAGTTAGGAGACAGTGCTGAGTCTCATGCAAAAGAAAGGCAGTGCTTAGCCATATCCAGTTGAGGAGGCAGGGCTTAGCCTTATGCAAAAATAGGAGACAATGCTTAGTCTCATGCAAAGAGAGGTAGCACGTAGTCTTATGCAGTTAGGAGGCATGGCTTTGCCTCATGAAAAGAAAACGATGAGTGATAGTAGAGTATTTCTTAGCTGGAGGTGCTTGTGATAGATAATTTTCTATCTTGAAGGTAGTGAGCTGATGTGTCTGCAGATATTATTCCCTTATTGTGCCTGTGTCCAAAGAAAAAATGTGAGTTTTGTGGGGGAAGGTTGGTTCGTGCTTTTGTCTTCTGCTTTCCGTGTGCTCCAGTCTTGAGATCCTGTTTGAGTTACCCTAGGTAACATCTGGCTACCATAGAAAATAAAGTTTTTGAAAAATATGCGTGCGTTTGATGAATGTAGTTATTTTAAAAATATAGTAGTATGCAATATCAAGTAATTTAGATGGACTAGGGACTGTGACACTTTAGAGACATTGCAACTTCTTTGCTTCAGAATTTTCAGGGTCCTCCTCAAAATTCTGCCCTAGTTCCTGATCATGGCAAAATGAAGACTTTATTGTGACATGACTGAACCCACTGGGATGCCTATGTATCCTCTCTTAAACGGGAATCAGGTCAAGCGTAGTTCAGTTACATCAGATGAAGAAATATAAACAATCTAAACATAGTATCTTTTGACTGCGTCTGAGTTTATAGGTTTTGGCCAAACTTCTCCGTCCATTTCTGCAAGTATGAGCGCTCCCCCTGTTAGTACTCTGCGAACCATGTAGAGGCCTTTCCAATTGGGTGAAAATTTCCCTTTGGCTACATCTTAATGCGGGAAGATCCGATTCATCACCAGATGCCCTGGTGTGAATTTTCTGGGCCTAACTCTTTCGTTGAAAGCTCTGGACATTCTGTTATGGTAAAGTTGACCGTGACATACCGCATTCATTCTTTTCCCGTCAATGAGAGCCAGTTGTTTATAGCGACTTCGTATCCATTCTGCATCACTGAGTTCAGCCTCTTGTATAATCCTTAAAGAAAGGATTTCTACTTCGACGGGAATGACGACTTCAGTGCCATAGACCTGTAAATACAGAGTTGCACCAGTTGATGTGAGAACCGTGGTACGGTATCCCAGTAAGGTAAATAATAATTTTTCGTGGAATTGTTTGTGATTACCTACCATCTTCCTTAATATCTTCTTGATGTTCTTGTTGGCGGCTTCCACAGTTCTATTCATTTGCGGCATGTTTGCTATGGAATTCTTATGCTTGATATTGAAGTTTTCACATATGGACCTCATTAAATCATTGTTAAGGTTGGCGGCGTTGTCGGTGATGATTGATTCCGGCACCCCGAATCGACAAACAATACGATCCCGAGCAAAATCTGTGATGACCTTCTTAGTTACAACCTTGTAAGATGCAGCTTCAACCAATTTTGTGAAATAGTCTATGTCCACTAGAATGAACCTGTGCCCATTTGAAGCGGCGGGTTCGATTGGACCGATGACATCCATCCCCCAAGCGGCAAAAGGCCAAGGTGCACTTGTTGCATTGAGTTCATTGGGTGGCACTCGTATCATATCCACATGTACTTGGCATTGATGACACTTTTGGACATACCTGATGCAGTCCGTTTCCATAGTCATCAAAAAATATCCCGCTCTTAATATCTTCTTAGCTAAAACAAAGCCATTCATGTGTGATGCGCAAGTTCCGGCATGTATCTCTTCGAGTAATTTGGATGCTTCCTTGGCATCGACACACCATAATAACCTTAGATCTGGAGTCATTCTGTACAAAAATCCTCCACTTCGGAAGAAGTGGTTGGATAATCTTCTGAGTGTGCATTTCTGAGTATGATTTGCATTATCCGGGTACTCTCCTTTTTCCAAATATTCTTTGATGTCATGGAACCATGTATTTCCATCAGTTTCTTCTTCAATATGAGCACAATAAGCTGGCTAATAATGAATCCCTACTAGGATAGGATCGATGAAATTCTTGTCTGGGTGTTGTATCATTGAAGATAGAGAGGCCAATGCATCTGCGAACTCATTATGGATTCTCGGAACATGTTTGAACTCTATCTTTGTGAATCTATTCATCAATTCTTGTACGTAGTACAAGTACAATAGTATTTTGGTATTCTTTGTAGCCCATTCTCCTAGAACCAGATGTACCAAAAGGTCTGAATCACCAATTACGAGCAATTCCTGAATTAGAAATATGAGCTTTGCGGATACTGGATAATGTTGACCTGTCTCTGATACCAATACTGCTCCGATGCCCACTCCTTTGAAATTTGCAACCCCATCGAAGAACACTTCCAACCATCGTATGTTTCGGTGATATCTTCTCCTACGAATGTGACCTCTTCATCGGGAAAATACGTTTCCAGTGGTTCGTATTCTCCACCTATAGGATTTTCTGCCAGATGATCCGCCAATGCTTGCCCCTTGATTGCTTTATGGGTTACATAGATGATGTCGAACTCACTCAGCATTATCTTCCATTTTGCTAACTTCCCTGTAGGCATGGGTTTCTGGAAGATGTATTTTAGCGGATCCACCCTTGATATGAGATATGTGGTGTAGGCACAGAAGTAATGCCTTAACTTTTGTGCTATCCATGTCAGAGCACAGCAGGTGCGTTCTAGCAAAGAATACCGTGCTTTGTGGGGTGTGAACTTCTTACTCAGGTAGTATATGGCATGTTCTTTCCTCCCTGTCTCATCGTGTTTTCTCAAGACACATCCGAAAGCTCCATCTAGTATAGATAAATAGAGTAGCAGCGGTCTCCTAGGTTCCGGTGGGACAAGGACTGGCGGTGTGGACAAATATTCCTTGATTTTTTCAAAGGCTTTCTGACATTCTTCAGTCCAACTTGTTGCAGCATCTTTCTTCAACATTTTGAAAATTGGTTTACAGATCATAGTTGATTGTGCTGTGAAACGAATGATGTAATTAAGACGCCCTAAGAAACTCATCACGTCTTTCTTGTTCTTTGGAGGTGGCAAGTCTTGGATGGCCTTGACCTTTGACGGGTCTAGCTCAATTCCCCGGCAGTTGACGATGAACCCTAACAACTTTCTAGCAGGGACTCTGAAGGCACATTTTGTGGGATTCAGTTTCAGATTGTACATTCGAAGTCGATTGAAGAACTTACTCAAGTCTGCTATGTGATATGAACCCCTCTTAGATTTGATGATGACGATATCCACGTACACCTCTATCTCTATGTGTATCATGTCATGGATAATGGTTGTCATGGCCCTCATATAAGTGGCTCCAGCATTCTTTAGGCCAAACAACATCATTTTGTAGCAATACACTCCCCATGGTGTAATAAAGGTTTTCTTTTCGGCATCCTCTTTATCCATCCGGATCTGATGATATCCCGCGAAGCAATCCACAAAGGATTGGAGTTTATGCTTGGCACAGTTGTCAATCAGTATGTGTATATTGGGCAACGCAAAATCATCTTTGGGACTTGCTCTGTTTAAATCCCGATAATTGACACATACTCCCATCCTTCTTCAGAACTGGCACGATGTTAGCCAACCAGGATGGATATTTATTCACTCTAAGAACCTTAGCTTTGATCTTCATGGTGACTTAATCTTTTATTTTCAGACTCATATCTGGTTGAACTTTCTGAGCTTCTACTTTACAGGCGGACACATAGGGTTGGTCGGTAGCTTTTGAGCCACTATAGATGTGATCAAACTGGTCATATCATCATAGGACCATGCAAAAATATCCTCGTATTCCTTCAAAAGCCGGATGTATTCTTCTTTCTCTGACGGCGATAGGTGAATGCTTACACGAGTTTCCTTGACTCTTTTGGAGTTTTCCAAATTAACTATTTCATTCTCATCCAAATTGGACTTAGGCTTGTTTTCAAAGTTTTCCACCTCTCTGACAATATCCTCGTGTATTATATCCTTTTCCGGATCATCTGAATTTCTATCCTTCTGTTGCGTTGTCTCTTTACATGTCATAGTCGTAGGTTCATCAGGGTAAGTAATAATAACGATGTAGAGAGAAAATGTAAAGGATAATAAGAAATACTAAAATAGCAATCCATTTATAAATATTAAAACGTCAAACAAATGTAGTTCAATGATTTGAGCAATTATTCAAAACAAAAACGTTTAAAACAAATTACTGAAAATGTCTTAAATGCCCATAAAATAGCTTTCAAAATAAATGATGCTAATTGCCAGGCTACCCAGGAACTCGGCGGGACCTTGATGGTGCTGCAGTCCAATTTTTGAGAATAGCTCCTTTCTCCGTTGTCTGAATAATAAGGCCTTCCTTCTCCTCCTCCTCAACTATCGCACTACAATCCATGTCTTCATCATCCAGGAACAGATTCCTCATGCCATCTAGAACTTTATCTTCTTCGGACCCCCGCATAAGGACAACGCCATGGCGACGACCAATTCTGATACTCGTGCCAAGTGTATTCATGCCCAAGCCAAAAAGTTGTGCCGTGACGCTTTGGCTACCATGCCTGAGTGATAGGAACATGTCTTATTTGGATTAATCCACTAGGAGGAGTTTTCCATAGCAACAATGAGAATGTGAGTGACATAACCGGTAGCCTTCAGCCTCTCGTACAGTTGGTCTATGGGTTCAGCAATTGGGGTGTATTGTCTGGGTGGTCTGCAGTCGAAATTTGGTCTAGGTTTTTGATAGTTTTGACGGGATGAGGGTGAGTGGTAGTATGCTGGTTGGGTGTTATAAGTATGGTAAATGGCATCAGGTTGTTGGTATATGGGAGGTGAAGGATGATATGTGGGTGGGGGTGTTTGGTATGTAAGAGGAGATTTTGGATCTTGGGCTACCATCACTGCACCCACTTCTTTATTTTTGGAGATACCTCCTGATTGTAAGGCTTTATTTGTGGTTTGTAGTGCTTCAAAATTTGTCACCTTTCCGCTTTTAATCCCTTCTTCTATTCTTTCTCCCAACTTGATGATGTCTGTAAATTTATGGTTTTCGATAACCATCAGTCTCTCGTAGTACTTCAGATCCTGAGCTTTGACAAAGAACTTATTCATATGTTCTTCTTCCAGTGCTGGCCTTACTTTTGCAGCTTCATACCTCCACCGAGTAGCATACTCGCGGAAAGTTTCTATTGGCTTCTTCTTAAGATTCTGAATGTAGAAAACGTTTGGTGCATTTTCTGTCTTAAACATGAACCAGTCCATAAAATCCAACGCCAGGCTCACCCAATTTACCCATTTCTTTGGGTTCTGACTAATGTACCAAGACAGTGCGTCTCCAGTATGGCTCCTCATGAACTGCTTCATGCAGATTCTTTCATCCTTGACAAACCCTACAAGCTTGTCACAATACGTTCTCAAGTGCACCTTCGGATCTCCAGTCCCGTCGAACATTTCAAACTTAGGAGGTTTGTAACCCTCTGGCAGTTCTACATCTGGCTGAATACACAAATCTTCATAATTTAAACCCTCAATGCCTTTACCCCCTTCGACACTTTGAACTCTGCCAGTAAGTTCCTTGAGTTCTTCCAATATGTTCTTGATGAGGAGGTCCTTCTCGGCAGATTCAGGTATGTATAGTTTTTGTTGTGGGGTATGGGGTAAGGTTTCCACGTATAAATGATTGCTTTGATGGATTCCAGGAATCTGGGCATAGTGATAGTCGTTGGTTGAGTTTTGGGGATCAGAGGTAGGTTGTGGTGCGTTTTGAGGAGTATGATAGGTGGTGGTTTATGGATACTGAGTTGGGTGGTGATGGTGCTATGGAGGTGTAGGTACTTGTGGAGGATTAGGGTTTTGAGGAGGTGTGGCGTAGTGATGAGGTGCGGGAGGGGTTTGCGGATTTTGGTTTTCTGTGTTTTGGGGAGGTGCCAAGTTTTTCGCGTTTTGTTGGTTAATGTCGGGAACGTTTAGGGTGAGAGAAAAGTTTTCCAAGTTCCGGACCTGCTCAAGCTCCCCTTGTAGCTCCAGTATTTTCTGTTCCAGATGTAAGACCAAATCGTTTTGTGCCGGAGTACTCCGACCATCTGAAGTTTCAATATTCTCTGCATGGGTAGCATTGACTTTCCTAATACTGCTCGTATCATCCATTTTGGCTTTTCCTTTGTTCTTGGGTCGTTTGGTGGAGGAGGAGGTGGAGGACCTCTGGATCTGGTGTGATATGCCGATGATGCCAGTATGCACGAACCAAGCTTGGTGAATATGAATAAACAAAAGAAAATAAAAACAAAAGGTAACCAAGTCAGTAAGGAGTATTAAAAGGATGTTTTCAATATTTAAACATGTATTGCAGAATTATATAATAAATTTGTGTCCTAATTTGAGGGACCTCGTTGTTCCCGAGGTATGCCTAAGCGACACATAGATTTGGAGAAAATTGATGCCAATAATTGCGTCATTTCATTAATGGGAAAAATGAGCCTAATCCTTAGTAAAACGACAATAATGAGAAAAGAGTCACTAATGGCATTTGCCTTATTACAATCAAAATCGAATCTCATCTAGAAAGAAGTAAAAATATTGTTTCCTAATATACTAGGCCACAGAGGGACCTTCTCCATGCTTGGCCTTCTTGGATCCATCAATCAAGTTCCCAGGTCGCGCATGTCCGATAGTAGATAAGCCCTTTCTAGATGCCCTCTTTGCTAATAACGTTCATAAAGGAACACAAATGGTATATATGATTTCTTCAGACAGTGTAACTCATCATTTTTCTTGAAACCCTTCATTTTCAAGAAACCTCGGGGAGTGTAATTTTCTGGTACCAGTAAACTCGGACAATCCCATGGTAGCCCAACAAAGCCTCCTATTTCCTCTAAGAGATGAGTCATTTCTATGTCACCAAAATAGAATACATCTCTCTTTTCATCCCAAAACATAGTGGCAGCCGCAATCAATGCATTATTTGGTTGAATGTCCAATAAGGAGGGTAAAATTCCAAGGACCCTTTTCACATGGTTCTTGTCACTAGGTGAGAGGTTCTTCCACCAATCAAGCAACAAAGGTGAGATGTTTTGAACCATGCCGAACCTGGGGATTTCGTGCCTCATTTTCTGCAAAACAAATAGAGTTAGCCCTTTCCCCCTCCGGATCTGACTATTTACAGATTAATGATCAACATATCAGCATTTTTCTCCAAATAATGCACATAACGTGATGGTGTCCATTGGGGTTATGGAAATCCCGTCGGACTTTGGACAAGGCTTCTCTTAGCGGATTATCACGCGGACAACATTCTAACCCATACTAGGTTTGACATGATGCATGCACAGTTGATATTGAGCGAGGTTTCTAGAAGGGTCTAGACTGGTACTCTCAAGTGGATAACTTGAAAGGGGAAGTCACGGAATCGTCGACTGCATCGTTGATCTACTAGTTTACACAAATAAGCCTTTCCAAATTAAAGGGTAACTTCGGAAGAGCGCGGACACTCATCAAGCGCCGCTATGGTATTAATTGGGCACGAGTGGGCTATGCTGTGGAGCATGCTTTATGCGAAGATAAATAACACATTGTCAAGTATTTGCATGATAAACATGTGAAATCAATAAGCACAATATTAAAACATATAAGGCGTAAAAAGAAAGAAAGGAAAACAAGAAGAAGTCAGTTGTGTAATATAAGGAATATGATAAAGTAAGCAAAGGATTAGGGGTGGGAGAGACATGATATAGAAATTTAAAACCAATAAAAAGCAGCTTAGAGAAAATAAGTATGACTAGGAACAGAGGTACGCATATCTTGACCAATTCAAGCAAGGAAGGGTGGAGACAGGAATGGATTTGCATATTACCACGAATCCAAATAAAGGAGAATAGGGGAGGGATGTGCATGTAACAATGAATTGAACAAGGAAATAGGAGCGAGATGTGCATGTAGCAGCAAATAAAGAGAAGAAGGAAGCAAGTTTGTCAAAGAAGACTAATTCATATAAGCCAAATTCATTATGGTAAGAGCCTAAGTATCCCCAGCAGAGTCGCCATGCTGCCGCGCCCCTTTTTCTTGCGAAATCGGGTTTCGACATGTGACAACTCCTTTAAGGAAGTATTAAAAGAGTAGAGTCACCATCTAACGAGTTTTAAGGTGAGTTAGGGCACATATTTTCAAGTGACTCTGATTTAACTAGTTTACGTCATCAAAGATCGGGTAAGGGTTCAAAATTACCTCGAAGAGAAGGTGTTAGGAACTCTTCGAGGTCTACAATTGTGGGTCCTGGCCGAACATGAATGATATGAATTAGTCAGATAAAATAAAGATAGAGAGCACGAAGTTTGAGAACTTTATTATAAACAATATTTCGAATAGGTGAGTACAAACACTTGATTCAAATAAAAGGGAAATAAAATGGAAGGGGGGGGGGGGGTCCTATGTTTTTTAGCCTAAAGGATCACCCCGTGCAACATAAATAATATTTCGTAACTCCCTCTAGATGGGGTGTTACTCATATTATTCAGCGGGCACAGACTATCATCTCCTTCTACCCAATATTTATCTTTAAGTTGTTACATAAAATTCACTAATTCAATTATAAGTCGTACCTTATGCGTGCACTAACTGTCCCATACCTATGGTCCAGAAGGTATTGGACCTCTATTTTGAGTGGTTCTAGACCTCATTTAGACTATTCAGAATTGTTAGAACTAAGCGACATGCAAAACACATTGGACTTCACATATGGGCAGTTAAGGCTCAAGTTTGCCTCCACACTTAAACAAAAAATGCACGCGAAACATGTTTTCATGTTAGGCAGTTCAGGATTAAGGAACTTAAATCCCTATACACTTGATTTCTATGTTATAAGGAATCAAGGCATGCAAGAAGTCTCCGGAACCAGCGTTGTTTATAGACGGGATTGTAAAGTTGTTGCATACTGATTATTGAAATGGCAGATTCCCAGTTAATAGCCCTGTAGATGTTGCGCCTAGGTGATTCACGTAGTGAAGACAGTGGCATCTATCGAGAGAGACCCAAATTTACTCATGCTTTTGATAGTTGCCTAAGTGAACGATAAACAATGTTGAGAGGGGCATTAACAGGTATTAAGGCGAATAGTGATACTTGATCGGTTCTAACCCTACACCACTATAAAGAAGCGAGGAGAGGTCGATGTAGTTTTACCCGATAGGTCGGGATCGATATCCATAGGGAGTTAATATTGGTTGGGGGTTGGGTTTCTACCTAATCTAGTTGTGCGTGTTGTTTCTAATTGTACTTCTAACCATGGTTGGGATTGTTTATATTCTAAATTTAATGCTATTGATTGCTAAAAATAATCTATGTACAATGTTTTTGTGAGAGTTTTTTAAATGATAAAAAGCACTAGGGAAGTGACTTCCGCCTAGGCGAGTATCTAATGGGATCGAAAGTCTAGGACTATCTTGTTATGATTGGGGTTGTGATATAACCTTCACACATAAATAATCATTCTATACCTCTCGGTAGTTTGAGTGACTTTTCCCAATTTGGCTTTCTCAAGCCCAAATGGGTGTTCAAGCAATGCAAGTGAAATCGGCTCAAGTCAGGTATTACTATCTCTACGTTTAACCCTTTAATTGGGACTATCAACCTCTTGAATTCAGCTCAATTCCTTGTTAGCCTATTTTTCCTAGACTTGGGCCCTCTTTCTCAAGAAGAGCCTAAGTTAAAAAGCCACGAATCAGTGTTTGCAACCACCAATTCTACAGTTAAAGCATGAAATAAGCTACATATCACTAACCCATAAACAATTAAGCCCTAAAATTAAAGACCCGTTAAATACCCACACTAGGGTTGGGTCACAACCTTAGCTATGGGCTCTAGCTACTCATAATAATGGTAGAAATCAAAGATGGAGATGTAATATAAGCCATAAAATTCAAATACAAGAGGAATATCTAAAGATAGAAGCTAACACTACTCTAAAATTACTCAAAATGGTAAAGTGCGGCTGTTCACGTGTTCCCTGATACAAAACTTAACCTAAAAATGTCAAAAAGATCTATTTATACACAACTGAAATTTCTGGACAAAAATGCCCCTACGGAGGTTTCGCTGACCGCGTAATAATAGGCGTGTCCGCGCTTGGACTCTCGTGGCCGCACAATAACGAGCGCGGTCCGCACTTTTCTTCATTTGAATCTGGACTGGGACTTGTTTCGCTGATAGCGTAAAATCCACTGCGTTCGCGTAAGCTTCATTCACGGCTGCGTATTTTGGACACGGACCGCGTTCTTCTTTCAAGCTTTTAATTGCAAGGACTCTGAACCTTATTTCACGCTCCCATCGGAAGAGTGATTGCGTCCACGTAAGAGTAATACGAGGCCACGTAATTTGGACGCTGGCCGCGTTCTTCCTTTTGAGTTCACTTTGCAAAGTCTTTGAATCTCAGACACTGTTGTCAGCATAAATTTTGTTGTGGACGCGCCAAAGGTTTCACGGCCGCGCTTTTGTAGAGCGGTCAGTGGTGGTGTTTGCTCTAAAAAATGCAACTTCTATGAACCTAAATATCGCGGACCGCATAATAGTATCCGCCTCAGCGGTGAACACTACACGGCCGCGCTTTTCCATCGCGGTCAGCGGTCTTGTTCCAGCCTTTGGCCTGTGCAAGTCTGACTCCTTCATGAGCTTGTTTTGGCTTCTTTGCCTCATTTTGACCAAGCACTGCAAGCAAGCAAATTTAGTTAGTTTTCGGGAATACCTTTAGCATTTTTTACCCAAAACCTAAGCAAAAGAGAGCAAGTAATAGGCTAAAATCCCTAGTTATCAACTCCTCCAAACTTAAGCTTTTACTTGTCCTCAAACAAACAAGGTAACTCCCACCTCCACAAGAAAGAGAAAGTAAAACTTCAATTGTCCTAAGGTGACTTCATCAAGCATTAATTCTGAATAACATTTACCCTCAACACAAATGCATTATCAATAACAGTATACTATGACTTCTTGAGTTTCATAGGTCTAATGTGACATAAGAGCATCAAGAGCTGACTCAATTCATCAAGGAAACTCGCTCTCTCACGTAGGTCATTGTGGATCCCAGACTCCTTCTCCTCTACTCTCCATGAGCTAATCTCACCTTATAGAATGTAACACTCAAAATGGGGATTGTAAAGAAGTGCGCTCATCACTCTCAAAAGAATGTCACACGTCTGGCTCTAAGTACCATAGGCTTGCCTCATGTAAATCACCACTAATGTAAGCTCACTCAACTTGAAATCTTATAGGGTTTTAGCTGGATGCCATGAAGACTTTTTTGGATCAAGGTAGGACATAATGAACTATGATTGTATCATATTTCCTTAAGAACTCCATTTTCTCAATTTGGTTCATGATTTCTTGACTCTTTGAGTCATTTTGTTCTTCCTTGGGGGGACTAGAGAGGCATATTGTCACTCTTTCTTCTATATGACGATCATTTTTTTTCCTTTTCTCATCATTCCAAGCCTTTCAACATTGTCTCCTTGAATCCTTTCAACCTTTACTTTTCTTTTGACATGCTTCTTTTTGGCTTTTCATCCTTTTCTTTGCCTTTACTTTCCATAAATTCTTGTTGTTCTTTGAACCTTTCATCAATTTGAAAACCCGCGTCTCTCCCACAAACTTATGTTTTTGCCTATTGTTCATCATGAATGCTAAGGAAAGATTGGGTGCCAAGAGAGAGTCATAATAGAGCGGATGAAGGCTTGTAATTTGGTTATTGGATTAAATTAGGCTCAAAGGGTTTGACTAAGTATATCATAATGGTAGTCTATGGAAGTTTCAAAGTTCAAATGGGACCAAAGAGAGCCTATAATCACTTCTCAAGTCGAGCTACACTTAGAATTTTGCCTAGAAAAACATTTGGGGCAAGTTCTAGACTTGTTGGCACGAGACTTGGACTTGCAATTCAAAATCTCACCTCTCAAGCTACTGGATTTTTGAAGAGAATAGAGTCGAGGGCCCACAATAACCCTAGCTAGGATTGAAGATCACAGATGGATAACAGAAACCACTTGATGATAGTTTTAGTCAACTCATGATTCTAAAGGTCACAACTAGAGCTAATCTTGTCAACAAACTTGTCTCTAACCATGAGGTCGAAGGTAAATGTGCTAGTGCCAAGTGAATCTTACTTGAGTCACTGTTATTTATTACTACTATAATTCAAAAAGAAAAATAGACTCAATCCCTTAAGAAGCTTGTCACGCCATCCATCATTGGGAAGAGCCACCCGGTCCACACAAATTCCACCTTTGGAAAGAACCGTGGCATTAAGAAAACCAAAGACGTATTGATAACAAAAAATTGTAAAAAGAAGCTACAAATTCAAAAAGAAGCTACTAAATGAAATAAGAAGTTAAGCTATTAAGGAAAATTACAAAAGAAGTTATAAAGTAAAATACGGAAAGTAAAATGAATATGTACAATAGGGGAGTGAAACGAGTATACACAAAATGAGGATGAATATATACATGGGATGGTAAAGTTATATACATACCAAAAGTGAAAAAAAGAATGACAAAAATGAAAATACGATAAGTAAAAACATAAAGAAAAAATAGTATCAGAGTTATTAACCAGTCATCCATATCATCATATCAAAATGAGACTCCCCCCCCCCC
>ML379201.1:0-64899 GCA_005239525.1 Nicotiana knightiana | reverse complement strand
CCCCTCCCCCAATTAAAAATTAGCATTGTCCTCAATTCTAAAAGAAAAAATAGAATAGGGAAGGGATAGAGAACAAAGAAAACTCCCTATGAGGTCTCTTTCTACATGGGGTCACTGGTGGGGTCCTGTGGCTGTCCAAACTCATCACCTCCCTCGGGATCCTCTAGCTCAATCTCCAAGTCCTCAGTCTGGGGTATCACCACTCTCCCAACCGGCTCTTTTTCAGCCTTCTGCTCTGGTAGTTGTGCTGGCTCTGCTGTCTGTGCAGCAAGGGCAGTCTCTCCCATAAGGAGATCCAGAGGAATGTCGCCGGTTGAAGTAAACTTCGCCACCTCCTTCTTCAACTCCTCTTGACCCTTCTTCACTTTCCTCACCTATTTACCCAGTTCCTTGATCACCTTCTCATGAGCACCCAGAGACTCCAGAATCTTCTTTTGGTTGTCTAGGATAGTCTTCAATGATTCCTCCACTGATGGAGGCATCTGGAGCTATGTTGGAACTGTCTGAGCTGAGACTGCACTGGATAAAGCAGATAGATTTAAAGTAGCTACATGCATCCAGTTGTTGATGCTGGCCAATGTCTGATTAACCCTCGGTGCAGTCTGAGGGTAATCTGATGAAGATGACACAAAAGGTGGAATAGAGGCAGATGGCCCTGAAGGTGGATGTGGTATGGCAGCAGATGAACCCTCAGTTGTGGAAGGCTCGAACCCCATGGTCACTACCCTTGGCTCTTCAGACTCGCCAGTGGAGGTAGTGGCTTTGCCTTTGGACTTGGAGTTGTCTGGACCCTGAAGGCTGTACCAGGATAAAGGCCTTTTTGGCTTCACTTTCGTGTCAAAGTCCCTCCCTTCTACACCCTGGTCCTCTAAGAATATGGTGAGGAAGTTCGTGTAGGGGTATGATATTTCATCCTTCCCGATAGCTCTGGTAATGACTCTGGCCATAATATTTCCCATATTTATCGGGAAACCCGCCATGATAGAAGCCACAATAAGTGCCCTGGAGATCGGGATATCACTGTCATGCTGAACGGGGTCTATCCGGCTGCACACGAAGGTGGACCACCCTTTTTCTTCAAAATTCAGGGTGTTCCTATGAATTAGGACTCCAGGTGTGAGCCAAGCTGGAGTAGTCCCAGGAATGGATATCACTGATGCAAGCCATGGACGGGTTAACTCACCCAATTCCACCTTCTCCAAATAGAGGGATTCATCCACATCATTGAACCCATCATACTCATTCAGCGTCTTGCCATCAAATTTAATCTTCCGGTTCCGTACCTTGTTCAAATATGTGCCCTTTTTTATGTGGGCGACATTAGCATAAAATTCCTTGACCAAGTACTCGTTGGCCTTTAGTAGCTTGCTGGTGAAGAAATTCTACCCCATTCTTTCATTGAATTGCATCTTGACATTGGGATTGTGGGGTAAAAGATCTCGCTCTATGAAATCCCTCTCAAGTGTGAGTGACCTTTGAGGCCACCATTCCCAGAACTTGTTGTAGGCTTTCTCACTGAAAAATATGTCTTGCCACACCACCGGGTTCCTTGATCTCACCAAACCCCCGTCCGGGTGTCACCACCTCTTCCGTCATCCGGGACATCCTCATAACTATCAACATTAACTGGAGCAGCTGTGGAGGCCATATTTGCAGCAGTTGGGGCAGGTGGTGTCGGATTCTCGCTACCTCCTTATGAGCCCTCATACAACCCAGACAAGGAGGTTGATTCATTGACAAGATGGAAAGGCTGGGATTGTGCCTCTTGTTGGGTTTGGGCAACTTCCCCCTCAGAAATCTCCGGGGAGGGGACATATTCACTGGTCTCCGAAGTGTCGGGAGTGGGTCTCTGAAGGTTTTGTTTCTTCCCAATGACTCTTGGAGGAGATAGGGGTGCAGTCTGGTTTCCTCTCCCCCTGCCCCAAGAGGATTCTCCCCTACCTTGTTGTTTTTTCGGACCACCACGAGATCTAACCATTATCTGCATACACAATAAGTGAAAGCTCATTAGTAATGTTGTTCTATGAATTATCAAATGAAAGCAGATAAATGATCACAGTGATTGACAGAACAAGGGTCCGCTGACAGCGAAAAAAAGGTCATGATCGCGAAATGGTCACCGCGGTCTGCGTAAAAAAGGACGCGGTCGTGGAAGAGTGGGTATCAGACTACCCACTCTCTTAAGTCAGGTTACCGCTGACTGCGGAAAAAGGGGTGCGGCCGCAAAACATCAACCACTGACCGCGTAAAAATGAACGTGGCCACAGACCCAATTGATTAACTCTCTAAAGCTTAGAACCGCGGTCCGCGAAAATAGAGGCGCGACCGTGAAAAGTAAACTGGTGACCGCGTAAAAATATCCACGACCGCGAACAATTAACCCATCCAGCACTTACATAATCATGAACGCGGACTGCAAAATTTGGATCGCGGTTCACGGAATTCAAAATATACGGGTACTGACGAATGATTTATGACATAGGGTTTTCACTTAGCCTAAAATTAGGCAATTAGCAGGTATAGTGAGCAACTCTATCCCCCATTAGGCATGACAAACAATTAACCATTAAGTTTTAGCCTCAGTTAAACATGATTTTGATTCTTGGCATGTATTAACCCTAATTAGAAAGAAAAAGTGAAACTAACTAAAAAGAAAAAGAAAGAACTACAATTAATACAAGGATTCTAGAATACTAGTTGTGAGAATTAAAGTAGAGAACTGGCTCTTGGTAAGTACGATAAGAATGAAGATTAAAGAGTAGAAGATGAGCAGTATTGTATTGTTTTGAGAAGTGAGAGTTAGAAAAGTGTAAAAGTAGATCGGCCCGTCTATTTATACTTAAAGCAGAAGGACCCACCGACTTACCTGAGCGCGGTCCGCGCTTTTACCTTTTTGAAGAGATGTTGTTGGAACAACTCCGCTGAGAGCGGAAAAATGGGTGCGGCCCCGAGAGGACCGCTAACCACAATATAATGACCGCGAACGTGGATACGACTTCAGAGAGTTACCATTATGGACTTTTCAAGTCTGCGTCCGCTGCAAAACTACGCCCCCGCGAAAAAGCTTTTGCTGACCGCGAAATTTTGAGCGCGGTCAGCGTAATTCCCATCCTTAGCCAAATTTTTTCAGCAATAGTCCTGCATAGCACAAAAAATTTCTATACAAATCTCACAACCAATTAGTTCAAAATAGAGCCTAATCTAAGAAAAAAATGAAAAAGAAAGAAAAAACACTTGGGTTGCCTCCCAAGAAGCGCTTGATTTAACGTCGCGTCACGATGCAGGTTACCATCATCATGGGGACTTGATCAAGGTCACCACGTGGCTATCATCAAACTTGCCTAAGTAATGCTTCACTCGATGCCCATTAGCCCGGAAAATTTCACCATTTTTGTTCTTCAAGTCAAGAGCACCAAAAGGCGTTACGTGCACTAATTCAAAGAGGCCACTCCATTTGGACTTAAGCTTTCCCGGAAACAGACATAACCGGGATTTGAAGAGAAGGACCAAATCACCCTCCTTGAATTCCTTGTTTCGGGCATATTTGTCATGCAAGTATTTCATCTTCTCCTTGTACAATGATGAGCTTGAATAGGCATGAAACCAGAACTCATCTAGCTCATTGAGTTGTTCCACTCGGGGATTTGATGCAGTATCCCACTCAAGATTTAACCTCTTCAAGGCCCACATGGTTTTATGTTCTAGCTCAACCGGCAAATGGCACAATTTCCAAAACGCCAAACGATACAGAGACATACCGATTGTAGTCTTAAATGCAGTCCTATAAGCCCACAATGCATTATCGAGCGTCCTTGACCAATCCGTTCTATTTGCATTCACATTTTTTGACGATATACTTTTGATTTCCATGTTTGAGACCTCCACTTGTCCACTAGATTGGGGGTGATAAGGAGTTGATACCTTATGATTGACGTCTTACTTTGAAAGCAAAGTGTCAAATGCCCTATTGCAGAAATAAGACCCCCCATCACTGATAATTTCTTGAGGAGTGCCAAACCATGTCAAGATATTTTTCTTGAGGAACCCCACCACACTGCGAGCCTCGTTGTTGGGCAATGCCACGACTTCTACCCACTTGGAAACATAATCAACGGCTATCAGAATGTAAGTGTTGCCACACAAACTCACAAAAGGCCCTGTGAAGTCTATGCCCCACATGTCAAAAATGTCAACTTCAAGAATAGTGGTGAGAGGCATTTCATCCTTCTTTGATATTCCCCACTCTCTGACATTCATCACACCTCTTGACAAGCTCACTTGCATCTCTATACAGGGTTGGCCAATAAAATCCATAATTACGAACCTTGGAGGCAGTTCTCGCCCCACTGTGATGACCACCGTAGGGCGAGGAATGACACACATCAAGTATACTCATTTTCTCCTCCTCTGGGACACATCTACGAATCACCCCGTTATTGCAAATCTTGAACAAGTATGGTTCATCCCAGTAATAATCCAAACTGTTCTGTTTGAGTTTCTTCCTTTGGTTAGAAGAGAGCTCACACGAAACAATGCCGGTAACAAGGAGATTGGAAACATCCACGAACCAAGGCATACCATTCAAAGAAACCAAGAGGATTTGCTCATCCGAGAAGGCATCATTAATTTCAAGACCATCTTTTGGCCTCCCTTCCTCTTCTAAGCATTCTTCAAATGAGTCCCCAACAACACTGAAATCATCCATAAAGACTTCGAGGAAGTCCTCCACCATGACTGTAAATATAGCCATCATGCACCGCTGAAAGGTAGCAGGTGCATTACACAATCTAAACGGCATCCATGAGAATGCAGATGTTACATACAGGCATGTGAAGGTAGTTTTCTCTTGGTCTTCCGGGGCTATGAGAATCTGGTTGTACCCTGATTACCCATCCAAAAAGAAATAGTAGGTAAGCCCGACAAATCTGTCTAACATTTGATCAAGAAAGGGCAATGGAAAATGATCTTTGCGGGTCACTTTGTTCAACTTTCGGTAGTCCATACATACCCTCCATCCGGTCAGGTCCTAGTAGGGATCAACTCATTTTTCTCATTTGTCACAACAGTCATACCCCCTTTTCGGCCCACATTGTACTGGTGAAGTCCATGCACTATCTGAAATACGATACACCACCCTTGCATCAAGCCAGTTGATAATTTCTTTCTTGACGACCTCTTGTATAGCCTCGTTCAACCTCCTTTGATGTTCCACATAAGGTTTTGCATCATCCTCAAGTATAATTTTATGCATGAAAAAGGTGGGGCTTATGCCCTGAATCTCAGCTAAGGTCCATCCAATTTCCTTTTTTCTTCTTTGAAGTACCTCAAGAGTGGAGTTTACCTGCACTTTGGTTAAGCAAGAAAAAAGAATAACAGATAATGTAGAAGATGGGTCTAAGAATTCATACCTGAGGTGAGAGGGTAGAGGCTTCAACTCAAATGTTGGTGGCTCCTCGATTGAGGGATTTGCCGATGCAGTCATCCGGTTTTCCAAGTCCAAGGAGAGCTTACAGGGTCCATATGAGTAGGATCCCATTCCTTGCAAGGCATTTGCACATTCAACCAAGCCATCCCTTTCATCATCCTCATGGTTCAACAAAACAACTTCCATAAGGTCTTTAACATTGATCATTGCACTCATGTCATCAACTATCACCTCCATCACAAGATCCATAAAATAGCAAACTTCATTACTATTCGGCTGCCTCATTGATATGCACACATGGAATACAACCTTTTCATAACCCCCCCAAAAGGTGTGTTCCCCTGCTTACACATCCACCAATGCCTTCCCTGTTGCTAGGAAAGGCCTTCCAAATATTATAGGCACCTCATAGTCGACTTCACAGTTGAGAATCACAAAATTAGCAGGCAAAATAAACTTGTCGACCCGTAAAAGAACATCATCAATAATACCAAGGGGCCTCTTCATTGTTCTATCCACCATTTGCAATCTCAGTGAAGTATCTCTCGGTTGACCAATACCCAAATTCTTGAATACGGAGTAAGGCATCAAATTTATACTTGCTCCCAAATCACATAAGGCCTTTGCAAAATCTGCACTCCCAATGGTACAAGGAATTGTAAATACGCCGGGATCTTCAAGCTTTGGAGCCATCGAGTGCACAATTGCACTCACTTGATGAGTCATTTTGATGGTCTCAAAATCCATAGATCTCTTTTTAGTTACCAAGTCTTTCATAAACTTGGCATAACTCGACATTTGCTCAAGAACTTCTATTAAGGGCACATTGATTGACAAGTTTTTCATCATCTCAATAAACTTCTTGAATTGGTTTATTCTTTTGCTTTGCAACTCTTTGAGGATAAGGTGGAGGATTCCTTGGCAAATAAGCCTTGGATTTTGGCACTGCGGTTTCCAGAATATCTATTATGTGTTCCCTAGACGAGTTCACGTCATTTTGAGTCTCCTCCTCATTTTCATGAATATCAATCCTCACTTCATCGTTCAAATTCTCAACACTCACTTGCTCATCAACTATTGGATTATCATCATTTTGCAACACAACATCATCATTTACAACTTTCTTTTGATTGGAGGTACTTGCTTCACCACCTCGACCGCTCCCTGTGGTCACCGCCATGGCATGGCCTGTATTGTTTCCACCCTTCGGGTTTACTACCGTGTCACTTGGTAGAGCCCTCTTAGGGTGAGTGTTCAATGCTTGAGAGATTTGACCGATATGTACTTCAAGGTTGCGGATGGAAGTAGTGTGAGAGGCAATTTGAGCATCGGTATCGGCATTCCTTTCCATCATTTGTTTGAACATATTCTCTATCTGCCCCATTTAATTATTTGAAGAACTTTGCCCTTGAGATTTATATGGAGGTGGATTGTTGGGTTATTGATACATCAAGGTCCTTTGAAAGCCCAACCCCCGATTTCCATTACCTCCTCAATCGTTGTTGTTGTTGCCATTCCAATTGTTATTGCCACCCCAATTCTGGTTGTTATTCCCCCAATTGTTTGAGTTGCTGTTGTTATTATTGTTCCAATTTCCCTGGCCTTGGTTGCTCCAATTTTGGTTATTCCCTTGCGATCTTCATTGTTGATTTGGAGCATTGCTCCATTGTCCTTGGTATTTGTTGGCATACAAAACTTCCTCGCTTTGGTAATCATAAGAATCATCTTGGTTGTAGCCACTTCCACTTTGTTCATGTTGATCTTGATTGCTTTGCACTTGTTGACCATGCTGTCTCATCTTGTTGACCATTAGATTGACCCCTTCCATTGCATTTATTTACTTTGGTCCCTGAATTTGCTGAAGTTGTTCTTTGGCTAGCTAGTTCATGGTACTTTTCAACTCAGCGATGGCTTGTACATGGTCTTGAAGTTCCTTATGAATATTAATTACATTCGGATCACCTTGGGGAACGTTTGCTCGACTTTTCCAAGTTGAGGAAGTGTCAGCCATCTCATCAAGTATATCACAAGCCTCGGCATACGTCAACTTCATAAAATTACCCCCTGCTAGTTGGTTTACTACACATTGGTTGGTCGTGTTTATACCCCGATAGAATGTCTGTTGGATCATTTCTTCTGTCAAGTCATTGTTGGGGAATTCCTTGACCATAGTTCTATATCTCTCCCATATTTCATGTAGGGGTTCATTAGGTTCCTGCTTGAAGGCTAAGATCTCATCCCTTAATGCTGCCATATGTCCCGGTGAGAAAAACTTGGCTATAAACTTTTCAGCCAACTTATCCCACGTTGTGATAGAATCGTTTGGAATCCTTTCAAGCCAGTCCAAAGATTTCCTTCTAAGTGAAAACGGGAACAATCTCAGTCTCAATGCATCCTCTGACATGTTTGTCTGTTTACTTCCCCAACAGGTATCTACAAAACCCTTTAGATGCTTATATGCATTCAGATGGGGAGTGCCACTGAAGAACCCTCTTTGCTCCAATAAGGTCAACATAACTTTTGTAATCTGGTAATTTCCCACCCAGATCTGGGGCGGGACAATAGCACTGACGTAACCTTCATTGGGAAGCACCCGATGTGCTTCCCTTGGAGGAGGTGGGGGAGGGTCTGGAATGTTGTCATTGGCCTGGTGGCCTCTTCTTTGAGCTTGAGGTACTAGATGCACCTCATCCTCACCATTATCATCTACCTCCTCCCCCGGGAGAACATTGCCGAGAGAATCAACCATTTTGTACCTAAAGCGATTAACACACAAAAGTTAGTATACTAGACGGAAAGAAAAACAAGACACACAACTAGTCAGATAGATAGCCAAAACTGTTTAAATCCCCGGCAATGGCGCCAAAAAGTGATCGGTTCCAACCCTACACCACTAAAAAGTAGCCACGAGAGGTCGATGCAGTTTTACCCGATAGGTCGGGATCAATATCCACAGGGAGTTAATATTGGTTGGGAGTTGGATTTCTACCTAATCTAGCTGTGCGTGTTGTTTCTAATTGCACTTCTAACCATTGTTGGGATTGCTTCTATTCTAATTTTAATGTTATTTATTGCTAAAAATAATCTAAGTACAATATTTTTGTGAGAGTTTTTTAAATGATAAAAAGCACTAGGGAAGTGACTTTCACCTAGCCGAGTATCTAATGGGGTCGAGAGTCTAGGACTAGCTTGTTATGCTTGGGGTCGTGATATAAACTTCACACATAAATACTCACTCTATACCTCTCGGTAGTTTGAGTGACTTTTCCCGATTTGGCTTTCTCAAGCCCAAATGGGTGTTCAAGCAATGCAAGTGAAATTGGCTCAAGTCGAGTATTACTATCTCTAGGTTTAACCCTTTAACTGAGGCTATCAATCTCTTGAATTCACCTCAATTCCTTGTTAGCCTATTCACCTTAATTGTCACCTCTTTCACAAGAAGAGCCTAAGTCAAAAAGGCACGAATCAGTGTTTGCAACCGCCAATTCTACAATTAAAGCATGAAATACGCTATATAATACTAACCATAAATAAGTAAGCCCTAAAATTAAAGACCCATTAAATACCCACACTAGGGTTGGGTCACAACCTTAGTTATGGGGTCTAGCTACTCATAGTAATGGTAGAAATCAAAGATGGAGATGTAATATAAGCCATAAAATTCAAATACATGAAGAAAATCTAAACATAGAAGCTATCACTACTCTAAAATTACTCAAAATGGTAAAGTGCGGCTGTTCACGTGTTCCCTGATACAAAACTTAACCTAAAATGTCAAAAAGATCTATTTATACACAACTGAAATTTTTGGACAAAAATGTCCCTAAGGAGGTTTCGCTGACCGCGTAATAATAGGCTCGTCCGTGCTTGGACTCTCGCGGCCACGCAATAGCGAGCGCGGTCCGCATTTTTCTTCATTTGAATCTGGACTGGGACTTGTTTCGCTGACAACGTAAAATCCACCGTGTCCGCGTGAGCTTCATTCGCGGTCGCGTATTTTGGACGCGGACCGCGTTCTTCTGTCAAGCTTTAATTTCAAGGTCACTGAACCTTATTTTTTACGCTCCCAGCGGAATAGTGACCGCGTCTGCATAAAAGTAATATGCGGCCGCGTAATTTGGACGCTGGCAGCATTCTTCTTTTTGAGTCCACTTTGCAAAGTCTCTGAATCTCAGACGCCGCTTTCAGGTAAATCCTGTCGCGGACGCGCCAAAGGTTTTGCGGCCACGCTTTTGTACCGCGGTTAGTGGTGGTGTTTGCTCTAAAATGCAGCTTCTCTGAACCTCAATATCGCGGAACGCGTAATAGTATCCGCCTCAGCGGTGAACATTACGCGACCGTGCTTTTCCATTGCGGTCAGTGGTCCAGTTCCAGCCTTTGGCCTGTGCAAGTTTGACTTCTTCATGAGCTTATTTTGGATTCTTTGCCTCATTTTAACCAAGTCCTGCAAGCAAGCAAATTAAGTTAGTTTTCGGGAATAACTTTAGCATTTCTGACCCAAAACCTAAGCAAAAAAGAGCAAATAATAGGTTAAAATCCCTAGTTATCAATACCCTATAGACAGGATCTCTAACGATTAGCACTTGGAACCTGATCTTATAGTTATACTTTAACCTTATAGGCACGTTTTCTAGGTGAACAGTATGATGCAATAACAAATGAGATTATTAAAATCCTATAGGCATGATCTCTAGTGGATATGCTGCAGCAATGCAAATTAAAGGAGAGTTCAACGATATTTATTTCCTATGGGCATGTTTTCTAACATGTAGCAACAAGAGTAACTGAAGCATTCGAGCTCATGCTTTTCTAGTAGACAAGTAGCGTGAGTGTGTGCTTCTCCTAATGGCAGGACTTCTACAGTGTGCATAGAGAATGAACGACATATAGCAAGCACATTCATTAAGTCCTATAGGCATGTTATCTACCCATCGCATATTAATATTAAAATTTACTCCATTCCCTTTTACTAACAACCCCAATTGTTTATACAAAGATTATTACCGGCCCATTTAATGAGTAAAGTAACAAAATTACATAACAGTAAACATGCCCACAATAGGCCCAGATAAAATAACTAAATACCCAGCATTGCCGGGCCTTCAATATCTCTTACAAAGCATACCCAGGCCTTCAAAAAAGCCACGTTAAACACACGACCCAAAGGCCCATAGAAGAGTCCGAACCAATTTAATTAACCACAGCACCAAGTGTCGCACCACTTGAAACAACCAAACTCAAATACACAGTACATGACAAGGAAGTAAAGTATTAGGGACAACTTTGGAGGTTAAGGGAATGACTAGGACCAAGCCCTATTGTGTCAGAGTTCACAAGGGCCTCAATTGGACCCCGAGCGGTGCTCACACTAGGGAGGCCAACAATAGAACCTAGATAGACCTGGCTTTCAGCCGGCTAAGAATGGGAATTTAGAATATCAGAGTAGCAAATAAGGAGAGTGGATAGTGATAGAGGGATAGAAATCAAGTAATACTCCAAATTGAGCATACAGAGAAACTGGTCAAGCAGGCCAGTAGGTTCAGCAAGGTATACATAGAAAAATACCACATAAACAACGTCATAGGAATTAGGAGAAGGAAACAGGTTTGCAGACATACATAAGTTATCATGTATAGATGCATGAAGTTAAACTAGTTGAGACCTAAAGATCCAAATTAAGTTAAGTCTACATCCTATGCCATAATAATCAGTATTTAGACATGATGAAGGTACACACACATTGTGATAATCACTGAAAGGATAGGGTAGCAAATGAACCAATGCACAGTAGAAAACATAGGGGCAAGGTCATAGTTGATAAAAATAGAGTATTTATCTTTAAAAATCAGGACAACATGAAACATGTTTAGAGCAGACTTTAAAGCAGCATTCCATAGAGTTGGGACTAATACACAAAGGGCAATCAAGTATACACAGGACTTAGCACTAAAAGGTTCATTCAAGTGGGGATGGTTCCCATAGAGTTGGTGGGGGTATCCAAAACAAAATATGGAGAAATTTTGTAACTTAACAGCATGTGGTCACAATAGTCAGACTCATATTATAAATGGACTTTTATTGAAGTTCAAAACTAAACATGCTCAGATACCAAATGGTACAGAACCCATTCCAGAAAATAAGGAATCACAGAAGTGCAAATCATAGTGAAGAGTGTGTATTAGCATAACACAAACAGTAAACTATCTCATGCGTTTAATTATCACAGAATGACAATAGAGTATTGAACATTATCATAGTTAAATCATGCCCATGTAATTCAAACATATATGCAGAAAGAAAGAAAGAAATTGAACATTGCAAAGGTTTAAAAACTATAAATCTTCGATACTTCATAGTTCACAAGAGCCTCGAGAGTTGGATCTGAGCAGTGCTTGCACCGGAGGAGGTCGTTTAATGGCTTTGGCTTTCAGTCGGCCCAGAATTCAATAGTTTTAGAGAGTTTCGATTGTAACAATGAGTGAGAGAGGAGAGCACTGAGAACAATAGTAGTGATTAGGAGATTCAAAGTCTGTCCAAGGGGATTTAGGGGAGGGGTTTATATAGTAGCAGATTTAACACATAAAATAGGGAAACACGGTAGATTAAACACAGAATAAGGAAATTATGGCATGCCAGAATCAATTAGAATCAGTTCTAGGGAAATTAACACATAGAATAAGTACAGTAGATTAAACAGAGAATAAGAAAAATATAGCATGTGAGAATCAATTAGAGTCAGTTTTAGGGCAAATAACACATAAAATAAGGAAATACAGTAGATTAAACAGTAAATAAGGAAAATATCAGTCAAACACAGGAAAGGGAAGAATATCAATCGAAAATCAGTAAAGAAAAGGGAAAATCTAAAACCCTAGTTGTGACTGACGACTTTGAATCGAACCAATAATGCAAGAATTATTCATTATAGCGTGCATATAGACGAAAGATCGTCCAGATCTTCACAGAATCAAAGTAGATCGGACTCGATCTTGAGAAATAGTTCTTGCCAAAAATAGGGAAAGAACTAAGTAACACCATAGACATGCGTTTAATAGTAGAGTAGCACAAAATAGGCAAGTAAATCATGGGTTGATTCCATGTTTGAGTCGAAATCGGAGAAGGTTAGGGTTATGGCGGCTAGGGTTTAAAAGAGGTGGGTGGAGAGATGAGAGGATAATGAGGCGGCTGGGCAAGGGGAAATGGGTTAGGGATTTGGGTGAAGCGGGGTAATTAAAAGAGGTTGGATTGTTATGGGCCGTTGATCACTCGAGATCAACGGCCAGGATAGTGAGTGGAATGGGGCAGGTTATTTGGAGCGGGTACCATTTGGTTTTAGACTGGGGTGGACTGGACTAAGGTTTGGGTGGTTTTGGGCTACTGATGTGGTCCGGAATTGGTTAGAATAGGGCTATTATTTAAATACCCCAAAAATTTATCAAAATAATTTATAAAAAATGCTTAATAAATGAATGAAAATATTATTTATGCACTAAAATACTTAAAATAATAACTTTGTATCATAAAAATATAAATATGCTATTTTGACACAAATAATATAAAATAAAGAGCAATTGTGTATGAATATAGGCCATTATTGCAAGATTGGATAAATAGCTTAAAAATACTAATGAAATTATATTGAATAATATAAAATATTTGAAACATATATATATATATATATATATATAATTTAAATACAACAAAATTAATTTAAAACTCTAAAAAATATGAAAAATTATAGAAAATGCTTGTATAGGTTTGTAAACTAAATAATGATACAAATATGCTATTTTGAAAGTACATATGTATTTTGGAAAATATGAGGGCAAAATTGGGTATTAACAATAGCAGTATTGTATATCATTTTTAAAGTTTAAGATTAATTTCATTGATCTTAATCCCCAACTATGGTGGCTCTGATACCAAGTGTTAGATTATTAATTCGCAGCCATAGCAGAGATTAAGACATAATCATACAGATATAATATCATAATATTGAGTTAGAGTCTAAGGAAGCGTACCATTAAACTCCATGGATTTAGCAGCGACAACAAACGACGATTAAGCATGAGACCAACTTTCACAATCCACTAGCTATGCGCTCTCACAACCCGGAGAACTTGACTAATGGGACGTCTTCCATTACCATGTATTCAAGATGCAGAATACGCTAGAGTTTTCTAATAGCTAGGGAAAGGGGGTTGGCCTCTATTTATAAAGAGTGTCTACCCATCACAGGCCAACAGTTATTGAGCCTCGCTTATCCACACACACAATATTTAATATTAACCTTTTAATTTATCCATCACTTGGGTCACGTCACTATCCTTTCAAACTATAACCAATTAACGTAAGTCTAAATTCCAACAGTTTAACAAAGAAACAAAAGTCAGATAGTTGAAAACTACAAATTAGCTAGGAATTAGTTGGAGGTAGATGGCATTTACCATAATCATACGCCAAAAAGGAGAATAGAATAGAACACTTAATTTAATTTGGATTACTCTAACTGGATTCATAAGGAAGAATAGAGGAGGGGACTTAGGGGTAGTAAGGTTTTCATCCAAAGTCCCTTCAAAAAATTACATTATATATGTTTATCCGTAAAATGATACAGTAGAATTTATACGTGGTTTATATACAAGTGAATTAATTCGATTCTGAAATAACAAGATAATTGAAGAAATATATAACATTTAGCCTTGATAGGAAGACGAAATGACAGAAATAAAGACTCTGATAGTGAAGCCTTGGGGCGCAATGGTAATAAGAACAAGAACAAAAAATAAGAAGATAAATTGATTAGAGGTTTGAGTAGATTATATTGTACTATTAGTTAGCCAGAAAATTCGGGTCCTTACAATGATTATAGAGCTCACTATTTATAGCTACGTCTAGGAAAGGTCCTAGGATCCTGCCCTTCTTTAATGTCAATAATGAGAGCTATTGATGAAGATGTAACGATGAACATAAACAAACTCCTTGTAACGGGCAATGTAGTTAATGTTGTGGAATATTCTCCATTAAATGCTACCGGGCGAAGAGTATTTATTGCATCCTAATGAGCGTTATTTTTTCCGGTGACAGACGAGACAGTTGCCTTCGGATTTGGATATCCCGCGTCTTAGTTTGCACGTTCCCTCTTTCGGCCACGTAGCATAACATAAAAATTTACCTTATACAATATATATGTAAGGTAAAATTTATTTTCTTATGTTTATATAGTATATGTTCAATTACCTTGGCTTCTTGTATGTTTGCTACTTTAATTTATATTTTGAATCCCATTAATGAAATCTTGTTTTTGCCACGGGAGGGGAGGTTATTAGAGAAAAAGAGTGCATAGCCGGACCTTGGATACTTATGCTAACTAATTAAATAGGTTGCGATTCACGGAAATCAGGCTCAGATGTCACTGAATCCTATATTCTGATGCTATTTCTTGGAACATAGCACCCGAAAATCAGTCGATACTCGTTATGTTCTTTCATGCTTATGAAAGACTAATATTCATATTTCATGGACCAAAAGCTATTAAAGGAAAGCTCGTTTTTAGAAGTTAAAAATTGTACGTAATAAATGAAAGGCACGGGTAGGAAGTCATATACTTCAGGCATATATATGGCCAAGGCAAAGAAATTATACCAGGTGCTATAGAAGTGACAGCAAAATCAATATCTTATTTACTTAAATAGTTATTATACATACAAATCTGGAATTTCTCAATTGTACAGAGCTCTCACCTCATTTATAATTCTTGTGTGATTATGCATGCCTGACTATTTGTGTGATAACTGATCTGCTTGTGTATGCTTGAATGAAATTGCATTCCTTGGTTTTTCGCCAGTGAGGAAATCTCTATACCATTTAGCTGAAAGCTTGGGAACTCTATCTAAAGTAGAGCGATCAACATAGTATAGACCAAATTTCAACTCATATCCACTCGTCCACTCGAAATTATCCATCAAGCTCCAAATGAAATAACCACGTACATCAGCACCTTTCCTGTCAATTTCAAAACAAAGGCAACAAAGTTTCATTCATTTCATCGTTTTGCCCGTGAGATCCTGTTTCAGTAAATGATGATAGATATGAGTACATTTACCTGATTGCTCGAGCCAAAGATGCAAGATATGACTTATGAAATTCAACTCGCTTAATATCATGCTGTAATTCAGCTGCTTGTGCAGTAGTAGGATTTAGGGAAGAGTAGCCTGGAATGCACCTTATAAGTCACCTTTTCAGCAAATTAAAGCACACTGTCGCAATTGCTCATAACTAACATGACTAGATCATAACGCCAGAGGATGGAGAAGAAAAGAAGTTAACTCAAACATGACATATTTTCAAATTTAAGAATTTATCCTCCTTGTTAGCCAGGTGGATCTTTGACTGGTTCAGGGATTCCGTTTTTAGCTCAGAAGAACGTAGATGTCAATGACGATCCAATACAACTGCTACATCACTCCTATAGTCGAAGGTAATAACTAAAAGAACCAGAGACCTGAGATATCAGTACTAACTCATCTCATGATACTATGCACACCTGAAGTACAAATTGAACACAAGGTGAATGAGGGTCGATTATTCACCGTTTTCAGTAACAAACATAGGTTTGTTAGGATATCTCTTCTTCATATAGTCCACAATCTCCTCCATTGCTCTAGGAACGACAAAAAATCGAGGCATTCCTGTCTATAGGAAACAGGGAAAAGCATCTCATGAGAAGACAAAGTGAGGTTTTGGTTGTGGGGAAAGCAAAATTTAGGATAAGAAACAATTTTGTACCGGTTCTCCAATAGGAACACCATCTTTTTCTGCTAGAGTAATGAGATAGCCATGGATAGGATGATCTCCACCAGCAATACAACTAGAATTGGAACAAATGCAGCTCGAATAAATGCAATCCTTAGCATATAGAGTGCCATAGTGGTTTACTCCGATGAAGTCAATACTATCCTTGATAAGCTTTCTTTCATCTGAGGTGAATCTCGGCAGTGAACTTCCAAGATATTGGCGCATTTCTCGAGGGTAATATCCATATACTAAAGGATCAAAAACCCTGAGATAAGAGGTCAACAGCACATGAAGATTTATAGTGCAAGTTCTAGTAATAGAAAAACTTCACAGTCGCAAGTTTCTGGAATCATCCAAGTTAACAAAATCAAAGAAAATAGCCATATAGGGCAAGAAAAACACTTAGGCACGTTAGGAGATAGAGAGAGGTACTGAGGTAGTGGGCAATTGACATATTAACAGTCTAAACTTCAACATCTGAGGTAATATATGATGATCTCCTGAATTTTCTCAAAGCTTGAGTTCACAGTAGAGTAACGAAAGGCCTATTGCCAATATGCCACTGTCAATGAATGAACGGGCTAGCTAAAGGCCAACTTTCAAGCTCGGTAAGACTTACCAAGCAGCGGTAAATACCAAAGTCCTATTAGCAGCGTCACGATCAAAGTCATCATTCCTTAACGGTTTATACATAAATGCATGCACAACAATCCCTATCATTCCACCATGTTTAGGCTGCATATAGTAGCATCAAATTTGTGTAAGCACATGTTACACTATTGAAGAGTTAGGTGAATAGGTGAAAGCAGATACTTGCCTGAAAATGCTCGCGATACAGTTTTGCAGCCTTGGCGTGTGCTAATAACATGTTATGCATTGCAATAAGAGGTTCGGTATCAGAATTCCCCACTGAACAGTTGCCAAAAGGCCGGGAACAATGAGCAGGTGGGTACACTCCTCTCACATAGGCCATTTCTGCAAACATATTTGGCTCATTGATTGTGGTCCAATACTTCACTCTATCACCGAAACTCTCGAAACAAATTTGAGCAAAATAGGAAAATTCTTCCCTATAGGGTACAAAAGGGGAAACAATTAAAAATGCACATCCTCAAAGATTGCCATCTAATGTACCATAAAAATTAACAAAAAAGAAACATACTGCATTAGAGGATTAAGCCAGCCCCTATGTTTTTCCTCAAGTTCTTGGGGGTGATCATGGTGATTGAGAGTCACAAATGGTGTTATTCCTGCAATTAAAGGCCAATTCCTGAAATCTAAGTACAACATTCAAGAATCCATAAAGTAAAAGTATCTACCAAATATCTGCAAAGATTATACCTTTGAGTGAGAGAGAATCAATGAGCTTGTTGTAGAACATAATACCAGCAAAATTTACTTCACCAAACCTTCCTCCTATCACAATGCAAGACAACAGAAAATTTATAAGAAATACTAATACTGAAACGGAATAAGCAATCCGATTAATAAGGAAAATGGAGTGTACTAGGAAGGATTCTGCTCCATGAGATGGAGAAGCGATAGGAACTCAATCCTAGAGAGTGCATTAACTCAACATCTTCCTGCAATAATTGTTATCACAAAGTCAATTTTGTTTCTTTTAAAAGATTGTACTAATTTTGCTATTTCAGGAAGTATGGTTAAAAAACAGAAAGTCAACCAGAAAACGATGGTAATGATCATCCGCAATATCTCCAGTATCTCCATTCTTTATCCTACCTAAAACCATTTAAAAGCGGAAAATCTCTCAGTACATATGCATAGAAAATTAAAAAAAAAAAAAAAAAACTAGGATTCAAGAAGGTATATGAAAATGGATATTTACCTTTAGTATGACTAAACACATCCCAATTACTCAGTCCTTTGCCATCTTCAAGAAATGCCCCTTCAATCTAAACCATAGGATTCAGATACATTTTTAAGATGAATCAAGAAAGTAGAATATTTTGTTGACATATTAATAGAAGAGCAGAAAGTACTTGATAAGCAGAAGTGGCAGCTCCAAAAAGAAACCCATCTGGGAATTCTGATCTCTTAACATTCTGCTGTTCCTCAAAGGAATTTACAGACACAAGTAGGAGTAGACACACAAGAAAATAGCAGCTGAAACTGTTATTGGTGCTCTTCATTTCGGGTTTAATCACTCTAATAATTATCAACCTAACTCTGTTTTCTTCGACCCAACTTAACTAACACAACTGATTATGTGAATTGTGTCTAAAAAAAACACCAGCAATCTAAAAGCTAGATGGAGTTCTGGATTTTCTCTGCCAGAAATAGTAATAATAACTTAAAAGAGGAGACAATTGGAGAATATTGAAGTACGTGACATCTACCGGGGCCACAGGAGTCAAATCAAAATTATTGTAATTGTTGGGTCCAAACTCCAACTCGGACTAGTGTTATAACTCAATTTAAATTCAAATAAGGAGTAGGTGAAGTCGTGACGGGGCAACCAATAAAATAACTTCATTTACTAATATCACAAAACAGCAGGTCCAATCTTTGACATCAAATTACAGTACATTGAGGTTGTGTTTTATGTTTTTATTCTCACTAAGAAAGATGTTTTCGTGGGTACACAATGCTGATCACGTTTGGAGTATTTTACTAGTGAAAGAGATGGAGGAAACGTGTTTATTTTTTATTGTAAAATAATAAACACACTAGAAAAAGTATATGATAGTTTGCTCGAGCAAAAAGAGTCAAGATTGTTTGACCATTCATCTGTTTCGCATATAGATGGTAAAACTAGAGACAACCACCCGAAGTGACCAATATAAAAAGGCCATATCGGGCAATAAAAGTGGTGTTTATATATGGGATTTTTTCTTTTATATATACTAATTTCTATGAACGTGCGTCGCACGTGAGTAATAAAACGTGATGTTTTAGTCAATTGTTGATACAAAGGGACACCAAATTTAATTAATAAGAGAAATATAAATAATAAAAATATTATTACATTAACATAATATATCAAATAGATTGGACATCATTATATGAACCTGCAAAAATGATCAATTTAGTCGTCTTTATTAAATAATATTATTATGGATTTATAATTTATAAATATATAATGTGATCATATCTTTTATAATGCCTTTTTTTGCAGATGCTATTCTCTGTGTATGTTCACGTATGACGCTTTGGTTGGTTTGTCATAATAAGAACTTTTATTGTAGATATTAATAAGAGCAACATATAATTGTTTGTGCTAGAAAACATGTTACGGCAGATATAATTTTAAATTAAAATCGAATGGCCTTTCACCGTATATGTTTATTATCAAGTTTAGGTTATTATGCATATAACAAACACAAAAATTCTTTCACAACTATTATGTCTAATTTGTAATAGGTTAGGTTCTAACAATCTAAACGCTTAAAGAGTTCTCGTTCAATTAGGAACAATTGTAGATTTTAATTTGTATATTTCATTATTTGCCTTCTTCCTCTTCCTCTTCCTCTTCCTCTTCCTCTTCCACTCAGCCATAATTCGTAAGTCTTTAAAAGCCAACAAGTGAAAACACATACTTTACTAAATTTTTAATTCGTTTTGACAGCTAAATCTCTTTAATTTTCTTCTACGTTTTTTTGTTTACTTTGAGGCTTCATGATGCATTAGTATTTCTTTTTCATATTGCTAGCTGCTTTTAATCAGAGAGTTGAAGATATTATTATCAATTTAAATTTAATCTTCCATTCTATGCATGTCGATTTTAGAAGAAGAAAATACACCCATCATGTTACTGAAAAACTTAGATCCATTAAATGATATATATAATGATACAAGAACGATATATAGAGATTTTGATAATAACGTCATACATGCAAAAGATAGGTTAATGTTCTTCCAAGCATGTGTTCATCTCTATAATACAATTTTTGCCTCTGAAAAAATGATGAGCATCCTTTAAATTTGTACATAAGTAATTTTCCTTACACTTGTGTTTTACAATGATAATAAACAAAGCACAATAGCAAACAATTCCAAATGTATCTGCCGCAACATGTTTCTCTCTTTGGCAACTATATATTGCATTTTGAAGAAGAATATTAAAGTCCACAATAAAAGTTCTTATCGTGAGGGAGCAACCAAAGCGTTATAAGAATTTTTTTTTTAAAATGAGGCCTTAGGGTGTGTTTTGTATAACGGAAAATATTTTTCGTGAAAAATATTTTCCAAAAAAATATATTTTTGGAAAACAAATAGTAATCTTATTCATTTTTCAGTGTTTGGTACGCAAATTAAGAAAAATAACTTTTCAAAAGTATTCATAAATAATTTAGATACAATAAACATGAAGCCATAAACTTTCGCACCAACAACCTTCCGAACCCACAAATTTCATAAACCTCTTTCAAACCCGCAAACTTTATCATTTCTAAACTCGTAAACTTCCAAACACATAAACCTCCAGACTCATAACTTTGAAACTTGTAAAATTTCTACAGGGAAGCATTGATGTACAGGAAAAGGGACTCAAAGTGGTTTTTAGCCTCCCACCAACCCTTGACTAAATCGCGCCAACAACGCTCGGCATATGAGGAGGTGGAGGCCAGTTGTCGAACCCAGCATGCGAGGTCCAGAATCGCACCAAGGATCCAAGGGGAAGCTGCACCATGAAAAAAGAACTTGGGTCAGAAAGGAACAAAAGAAACGAAGTGGTAAACAACATCGATGACATCATACTTACATCGATGACAACAAAATCGATGTTCTTGATTCGGACACATCGACCTATCCAACCTCGGTCCTTGTCCTCGTAAATGCTCGAGAACAGTGTTTTTGTGGCTCGGCGATGGATCCTTATCAACCTACCTCGATAAAGACGAGGACTGTATAACCTGATCAAATGGTCGAGGGTGAAAGACATCCCCTCGACCTTGCTCGAAAAGAATATGAGCAAGATGATGAGCCAAAAGGAGGGATAGATCTGGCCAAGGGTCACCCGATATTGGCGGCAAAAAAGAGTGTGACCGGGTCTATGGGGCCCAATATGAAGGGTAAGTGTAAATACTTAAAAACCCTTTCACATGGGTAGTGATGTCCTCCTCTGGGGAAGGAATCACCACCTCTTTGTTGTCCCAGTTACAATCCTTTTTCACCTGTTTGAGATTGTCTTTAGATATCGAACAGATGTACTGGGAAATGGGCTCACATCGACCAGGAACTAGAGGAAGATTTTTCGACTTTGAAGTCGGAAGTCAGTTCGACTAGCCTAGGAACACACTCTTCAATACAGGGCTCCACCGGGGTTTTATGCCCGGCCGACAAGTATGAGGAGGCTTTTTCTTTTTGAGGGATAGTTTTAGATATTTTAGCCATCACTATGCGGATTTCAGGAAAGAAGAAGAAGTTGATGTTATGATAAACACAAATCGAAGAAGAAGATGAACTTAAAGAAAATTGAGAAGCTTGTACAGATTTGGAAAAATGTTTTGGAATTAAAGATTGTAAAGGTTGAGAAATTGATCTATTTATAGTGGTCACTTTAACGGTTTGATAAAACTAGTAGCCAACCATCGACCATCGTTAATTAATAGCCTTTGGAACTATGCAGACGCGACCCGTCAGTCACTTCTGTCGTTGACATCATGGGATTGACATCATGATCGAGGTATCAGAGAATCGAGGATCAAATCGTTTCTTATCACTTCACTCTAAGAAACGCGGGGACTATCTGTATACGGTTGAAATCGGGCATGGCCGATTTCGTAGGCTCGAGAAGTTGCTTCGAGAATAGGCTCATAATGGACCGAGCTCGAGCTCGAAGACATGAGATCGAAGTGCTCTATGAAGATGGGGACCGAGCGTGAACAATCTCGAGTGACGCATAGTAAAGGAATGATGAGATATTAGTAACCAGTCAAAGATCACGGTGAAAATCACGGGGCGGGTCGAATCAGGCAGTTATTGACACCAATCATGGGATTTGTTTCCGTTATTAGAATTGTACGTTATTTAGGATTCCTCCATTATATATAGAGGGACACCATTCATTTGTAACCATCATCATTCACTGATTAATATACATATGTTGCTCTATTTCCCTTACTATTTATTGTTATTTACTATTGTCCTTCATTTCCCTTACCACATATCCTCGAGACCATCTTGAATAGAGGTCGAGCGCACTACTGATATACTGGTTTGATTTACTTAATCATCCAATTCGTTCTTTTAATTCATTGTTTATCAATAGGTATTGAATTAGATCACGTATCCTTATAACCACAATACAAGTTTAATCGTTACTCGGATTTCGAGGTAAATAGTTTGGCGCCCACCGTGGGGCTAAGGATAATAGTGATTTTTCAGTACTGATTCTGGTAAAATACACTATTTTACGTTTGTCTTTGTCAAGAATTTTTGCTTTCAGGTTGAAACATGTCAAACTCACAAAATACATCCACACACGGTGACAATGGACACAGACTTCACGAGGAAAACGAAAATGTGATTGCTCCAGGAATCGAGGTGCCACATGCTGATCTCAGAGGAGCACCGCTCATCAACCCAGTCGATGTCAGTTCGCACGTTTCTCTGAATGCAGATTTAGGCGCAGATCTCGAGGGGAGTGTATGCAGAGAAGGTCGATATGATGGTCGTGGTACATAGGGCAGAGGAGACGAAGGAGTCAGTCTCCAAGTGATATTCAAAATGCTTTAGGCTCAGCAAACTGCCATCGCTTAGTTACAAAACTAGCACAGAGCTCCGAATAGGGTCGAGCCAGAGGTTACTCGTCGTACTGAGCCAGTACCGGAAAGATTGAGCAATAACACATCAAGGACCGATCCTTCCATAATGAAAATGCTCGAGGAGCTCACCAAGAGAACTGAATCAGGGGAGAAGAAGATCGAAGCGAATGATAAAAAGGTGGAGACCTATAACTCTCAAGTTGACCAGATACCGAGTGTAACCCCTATCTTGAAAGGAATGGATTCGAAGAAGTTTGTGCAAAAACCCTTCCCTCCGAGTGCGGCTCTGAAGCCTATTCCAAAGAAATTCCATATGCCTGATATACCCAAGTATAACGAGACCACTGACCCCAACGAGCATGTTACTTCTTACACATGCGCCATTAAGGATAATGATTTGGAGGACGACGAGATCGAGTCTGTGTTGCTGAAAAAGTTCGGAGAAACCCTGTCTAAGGGAGCAATGATTTGGTACCACAACCTGCAATCAAATTCCATCGATTCATTCGCCATGTTGGCGAATTCTTTTGTAAAGGCGCACGCGGGGGCTATAAAGGTCGCAACAAGGAAATCAGATCTCTTCAAGATGAGACAAAAGGATAATGAGATGCTAAGGGAGTTTGTGTCCCGATTCCAAATGGAACACATGGAATTTCCACCGGTCACGGATGATTGGGTCGTTCAAGATTTCACCCAAGGGTTGAATGGAGTTTGATAGCATCACGACAATTGAAACAAAATTTGATCGAGTACCCAGTTGTAACTTGGGCAGATGTTCACAATCGAAGATCAGGGTCGAAGACGACCAATTGGGAGCTCCTTTCGATTTAGTACATCCAAATCGGTCGGCAGGTAAAAGCCAGAGGGACGTCGATAAAGAGCCAAGGTAGAATAAAGATCGGTACCAGCCATATATTGTAGATCGAAGGAATCGAGGACATAATTCTCGGGGACTTATGAGTAAAACTAGCTTGGACAAGTATGTAGATCCCACAGAGGCACCTCGGCTATCAGAGTACAATTTCAGCGTCGATACATCAGGCATAATATCAGCTAACGGGAGGATCAAACACACCAGGTGGCCCAGACCTATACAGACCAATCCTTCTCAGAGGAACCCGAATTTAATGTGTAAGTATCATGGTACACATAGTCATAGGACTGAAGATTACAGGAAATTGAGGGAAGAGGTAGCTCGACTATTCAACGAGGGCCATCTTCGAGAATTCCTCAGTGACCGAGCTAAGAATCACTTTAGGGAAAGAGACACCAACAGGAAGAATGAACAAGATGAACCTCAACATGTCATTCATATGATCGTCGGTGGGGTCGATGTTCCGTAGGGACCCATATTCAAACGCACCAAGGTATCGATCACTAGAGAAAAGCGGACCTGAGATTATGTGCTCGACGGCACTTTATTATTCAATGACGAAGAAGCATAAGACATTTCTTAGCCACACAACAACGTTATGGTAATTTCTATCTTGTTAAGTAAAGTTCAAATTAAGCGTGTTTTAGTGGATCTAGGTAGCTCGGCAAACATCATCAGATCAAGGGTCGTGGTGCAACTCTGCCTGCAGGACCAGATTGTAACTGCATCTCGAGTCCTCAATGGCTTCAATATGGCCAATGAAATGACTAAGGGGGAGATTATCCTACTAGTGAACGTGGCTGGAACCATCCAAGATACTAAGTTCCAAGTCATCGAAGAAGACATGAGATATAATGCACTCCTTGGAAGGCCTTGGATCCACAACATGAGGGCGGTACCGTCGACCCTCCACCAAATGATGAAGTTCCCGACAACGGATGGTGTAAAAACGGTATACATGGAGCATCATGCTACAAAAGAAATGTTTGGGATCGAGGAAGTGACACCGATCACCGCATTATCGACCTCAGAAAAACCGAGCACCAAAGGAAAATAGATGGCCAAATAGCAATCATCGCCCCCAGCCTCGACTGAATCAGAGAAACAGGTAGTAGATGAGGAAGAAGAGGAGGATTTTCTAACTCCCCGGACTTTTGTTGTTCCCGAAGATTCAGATGCCACCAAATCAACGGTCGAAGAGCTGGAGCAGGTGATACTGATCGAGTACCTGCCCGAGCAAAAGGTATACCTGATAAATAGGGATTTTAACCTATTAATTGCTCTCTTTTACTTGTGTTTTGGGCCAAAAATGCGTGAAGGTATTCCCGGGAACTAATGTAATATGCTTGCTTGCAGGAATTCTTCAAAATGAGACAAAGGAGTCATAATCAACTCATAAAGGAGTCAAAACTTGAACAAACACCAAGACTGGGCAAAGAGATCTGAAATGCAGACCGCAAAAATATTGTGCGGCCGTGAAAGCCACAACACGGTCGCGATCACAATTACGTGGTCACCGAAATAGAGATTTAGAGAGGTTTATTTTTGGGCTAAAAGATGAGCGCGGACCGCATCAGAAAGGTGCGGCCGCGATTGGAATTATGCGGACCACGATGACTGAGGTTCAGAGAGCTTACAATTTAAGCAAAATTGAGAAGTGCGGTCCGCATATGAATTATGCGGCCGCGGAAGTCCCTTACACGACCGCGATGGAAATTAGGCGGTCCGCAAAACTCAGATCAACCCAGATCCAGAATTGAAGAATGCGGATTGCGACCATAATTACGTGGCCGCAAAAGCAAAAGTGCGGCCGCGCTCAGAATTACGTGGCCGCACAACCTCCGCAGGGGTATTTTTGTCCGAAAATTTCAACTTAGCATAAATAGAACTTTTTATCATTTTTAGGTTATATTATGTATTACTGGAGCACGTGAGATGGCTAGGTTTACCGTCTTGGGAAATTTATGTACTTGAATTCATCTTTTAACATTAGATTTTCATCTTTTAGTCTAGTATTATGGATTTTATCTTCTTTTTATCTTCAATTTCTGTTAATTCCATGAGTAGCTAGACTCATAGCTAGGGTTGTGACCAATCCTAGTATGGGTATTTAATGGGTATTAAATTTTAGGGCTTGAATGTGTATGAGTTAGTGATATTTAGCCTAGTTCTTGCTAGAATTATAGAATTAGTGGTTGCAAACACTGATTCATGCCTTTGTGACTTAGTCTCTACTTGAGAAAGAGGGACTAAGTCTAGAAAAGCTAGGCTAACAAGGAATTAGGGTGAACTCAAGAAATTTATAGCCCCAATTAAAGGGTTAAACCTAGAGATAGTAATACCCGACTTAAGCTAATATCACTTGAATTGCATTAATACCTATTTGAACTTGAGAAAGCCAGATTGGGAAAAATCACTCAAACTACTGAGAGGTATAGAGTGAGTACTTGGGTGTGATAGCTATATTACGACCCAGCTAAATCAAGCTTGACCTAGATTCTTGATGCCCGTTAGATATCCACCTAGGTGGAAGTCACTACCCTAGTACCTTTTAAACACTTGAAAAAGAACAACAAAAATGTTGTACTTAGTTTCAATTATTGCATACAATAGAATAGAGTTAGAAGTGGAATCAAAACCCAAATGATTGGAAGTGTAATTAGGAACAAAATCCGCAATTAGCTCGGATATAAACCTAATTCTAAATCAATTAACTCCCTGTGGATTCGATCCCGACCTAGTTGGGTAAAACTGCATCGACCACCCTCGTTACTCAATAGTAATGCAGACTTGGACCCAATCAATTTTTGGCAGACGAATGTATCTGATGACGCTTTGAGGTTAAGGCTTTTCCTATTTTCTCTAAGAGGGAAGGCTTTAAATTGCTTTAGAGGCTGCCCAACCATACCACACACACTTGGGATGAGTTGGCTGAGAAGTTCATAGCAAAGTTCTTTTCTCCGGGACATATGGAAACATTGAGAGATGAGATCCTAGATTTTAAACAAGAGTCAAATGAACCGTTACATGAGATTGGGGAATGGTACGACACAATGGTCAAAGAATGCTCCAACAACGATATGACCGAGGCAATGATCCAGCAAACCTTTTATAGGGGGATCAACACAACTAACCAGTGTGTGGTGAATCAGCTCTCAGGGGGTAACTTCATGAACACGCCATACTCGGAAGCATGTGAAATATTATATGAGATGGCGGACACCTCTTCAGCTTGGCAAAGTAGAGCAAACGTTCCTCAGGGTGACCCTAATGTTATCCATCTTCACAAGGAACTTCATGATCACGAACAAGCCATAACAGAGTTGACAACCACCATGAATCAGTTGGCCAAGGCTCAACTTCAGCAGGTTCAGGGGCCAAAAAATTAAATGTCATAGAAGGAATAAACATGATGGTCAATAGGAGAAGACAGCGAGGTAAAAAAGTTCAAAACAATCCGGACCAATTTGAGCAAAATGGTAATGGGTACAATCAAGATGACTCTTATGATGATCAAAGTGAAGAGGTTCTATATGCCAATAATTAACAAGGTCAACGGATCAATGCTCCAAACCAACAACAGTGAAGATCACAGGGAAATAATCAAAATTGGGGCAACCAAGGTCAACAAGGGAATTAGAATAGTGGCAACAACAACAATCAGAGCAATTGGGGGAACAACAATCAAAATTGGGGTAACGAAGTAAATCAAAGCAATTCGGGAGGAAATAATCAAGGCAACTGGAGTGGCAAAAATAATAGTAATTGGGGAGGCAATGGAAATCAAGGGGATTGGAACAACAATAATCAAGGAAACAGGGGGTTGGGCTTTCAAAGTCCCCCGATGTATCAACAACCCAACAACCTGCCTCCATATCCGCCACAAGGTCCTAATTTTTCCAACAATGAGATGGGGTGGATAGAAAGCATGTTCAAGCAAATGATGGAAAGAAACGCCGACTTCGATGCTCAAATAGCCTCCCACAACACTTCTATCCGCAACTTGGAAGTCCAAATGGGTCAACTTTATCAATCCTTGAACACTCACCCTAAGAGGGCACTACCAAGTGATACGGTTATGAACCCGAAGAGAGGAAACAACACGGGGCATGCTATGGTGGTGACTACAAGAAATGGGAGAGGTGGAGTTGCTAGTACCTCCAACTCAAGAAAGAATGTGAATGATGATGATGTGTTGTTGCAAGATGATGTTGAGCCAAGTAATGATGTGAAAGAAAGTGATGAAGTGAGGATAGACATTGATGCAAATATGGAGGAGACACAAGATGATGTGAACCCGTCTAGGGAACATATGATAGACATACCGGATCCGGTAGTGCCCAAAGCCAAGGCTCCTCTGCCAAGGCCTCCTCCACCTTATCCTAAAAGGCTCACAAAGCAAAACAATGAAAACCAATTCAAGAAATTCATTGATATGATAAAAGGTTGTCCATAAATGTGCCATTGGTTGAAGCCCTAGAACAAATGTCGGTATATGCCAAGTTCATGAAGGACTTGGTAACAAAGAAGAGGCCAATGAACTGTGAAACGATCAAAATGACACATCAAGTGAGTGCCATTTTTCATTCCATGGCTCCAAATCAAGAAGACACTGGTGCCTTTACAATCCTATGCACTATTGGTAGGGCCGATTTTGCCAAAGCCTTGTGTGACTTGGGAGCGAGCATTAATTTGATGCCATATTTTGTGTTCAAGACACCGGGGATTGGGAAACCAAGACCCACATCCATGAGGTTGCACATGGAAAACAGGACAATGAAGAGGCGATTGGGGATAATTGATGATGTGCTAGTTCGGGTCGACAAGTTCATACTTCCCGCAGATTTTGTGATACTTGACTGTGAGGTTGACTATGAGGTGCCAATAATATTAGGGAGACCTTTCCTATCTACAGGGAAGGCCTTAGTTAATGTGGAAGCTGGAGAGCTCACCTTCAGGGTGGTCGATGAAAAAGTTATGTTCCATGTGTGCAAGTCAATGAGGCAGCCTAATAGCAATGAAATGTGTTTGTTTGTGGATCTTGTGACTGAAGTAATTATTGATGACACGAGTGTTGTGATTAATGTTGGAGACCCATTGAAAGTTTTGTTATTGAACCATGATGAGGATGATAAGGAAGGCTTAGTAGAATGTGCAAATGCTTTGCAAGGAATGGAATCCTATACATATGGGCCCCGAAAACTTTCCTTGGAACTTGAGAACCGAAGACTCTACCAATAAAGCCCTCAATCAAGGAGCCTCCCACATTGGAGTTGAATCCCTTTCCTTCACACATCAGGTATGAGTTCTTAGGCCCTTGTTCCACATCACCTGTTATTCTTTCTTCGTGCTTAACTAACATGCATGTAGATTTCACCCTTGCGGTGCTTCAAAGGAGGAAGAAGGCAATAGGTTGGACATTGTCGGATATTCGGGGTATAAGCTGCGCCTATTGAATGCACAAAATCATATTGGAGGATGATGCCAAACCCTTCGTGGAACATCAAAGAAGGTTTAATGAGGCCATGCAAGAAGTAGTCAATAAAGAGATCATCAAGTGGCTAGATACAGGGGTTGTCTATCCCATTTCAGATAGTTCATGGACTTCACCGGTACAATGTGTCCCAAAGAATGGGGGCTTGACCGTGATCACAAATGATATAAATGAATTGATCCCCACAAGAACTGTTACCCGTTGGAGGGTATGGATGGATTATAGAAAGATGAACAAAGTCACTTGGAAAGACCATTTTCCGTTGCCATTTCTTGATCAAATGTTGGATAGGCTTGCCGGACGTGCTTATTATTGCTTTTTGGATGGGTATTCCGGATATAACAATGGTTCTTATTGCACCTGAAGACCAAGAGAAACCACCTTCACTTGTCCGTATGGCACATTTGCATTCTCAAGAATGTCGTTTGGTTTATGTAATGCACCAGCTACATTTCAGCAGTGTATGATGGCAATATTCATGGATATGGTGGAGGACTTCCTCGAGGTATTCATGGATGATTTCTCTGTTGTGGGGGATTCCTTTGAAGAGTGTTTAGATAATCTTGATAAAGTATTGGCCCGATGTGAAGAAACCAACTTAGTGCTCAATTGGGAGAAGTTCTACTTTATGGTTGAGGAGGGCATTGTCCGCCGCCATAAGATCTCCAAGAATGGTATTGAAGTGATACAAAAAATCCCTCCTCCTACTTCCGTCAAGGGAGAGGAGATTTCTAGGTCATGCAGGGTTTTACCGTAGGTTCATCAAGGATTTCTCAAAAGTGGTGAACCTCTTGTGCAAGTTGTTGGAAAAAGATGCCAAGTTTGTGTTTAATTATGATTGTATGAAAGATTTTGAGCTAGTCAAGTATAGGTGACTACCACTCCCATCATGACCGCACCCAATTGGAGCTTGTCATTTGAGCTCATGTGTGATGCTAGCGACATGGCGGTAGGAGCATTATTGGGGAAAAGAATCAACAATGTGACTATACAGTGACTGAGAAAGAGCTATTAGCCATTGTCTTTGCCATGGAAAAGTTTCTCCCATACCTCATGGGTACCAAAGTGATTGTGCACACCGATCACGTAGCACTTTGTTATTTGATGAGTAAAAAGGACTCTAAGGCTAGGTTGATGCGGTAGGTACTTCTTCTACAAGAGTTTGACCTTGAAATCATAGACCGCAAAGGGAGTGAGAATCAAGTGGCGGACCACTTTTCCCGCTTGGAAGAGGAGGGGAGGCCCCATGATGGCCTAAAGATCAATGATTCATTTTCAGATGAATAACTCCTCTCTGTGTTTTTGACCGGGATGCCTTGGTTTGCCGATGTGGCTAACTTTCTTGTGACCGGCATTTTCCCAAATGAGTTCTCTTCAAACCAAAGAAAGAAGCTCAAACAGTACTGCTTGGACTATTATTGGGATGAGCCATATCTTTTCAAAATTTGCAATGATGGTGTTATCCGGAGATGTGTTCTGGAAGAAGAGCAATTGAGTATTCTTGAAGCTTTCCATTCCTCGCCTTATGGTGGTCACCATGGTGGGTCGAGAACTGTTACAAAGGTCCTAAGCTGTAGATTCTATTGGCCTACCTTGTACAAAGACTCTAGTGAGCTCGTTAAGCGGTGTGATGATTGCCAAAGAGCCGGTGGGATCTCCAAGAAGAATGAGATGCCTCTCACCACCATCCTCGAGATTGATATTTTGACGCGTGGGGCATCGACTTTATGGGACCATTTGTGAGTTCATATGGGAACACCTATATTCTTGTTGCTATGGATTACGTTTCCAAATGGGTTAATGTTGTGGGTTTGCCCAACAATGAAGCAAGGAGTGTTGTGGCTTTATTAAAGAAATATATCTTCACAAGTTTCGGCACCCCAAGGGCTATCATTAGTGATGGGGGTTCTCATTTTTGCAACAAAGCCTTTGACACTTTACTCTCCAAGTATGGTGTCACACATAAGATGTCAACCCCCTATCACCCCTAGGCAAGTGGACAGGTTGAAGTCTCCAATAGGGAGATCAAGAGCATTCTATCCAAGACTGTCAATGCAAATTGGACTGATTGGTCAAGGAAACTTGACGATGCTTTATGGGCCTATAGAACATCTTACAATACTCCAATTGGTATGTCTCCATACCGGTGGTATTTGGGAAAGCATGTCACCTTCCAGTGGAATTAGAGCACAAGGCCATGTGGGCGTTGAAGAAATTGAACCTTGAATGAGATGTAGCTGCCAATCTTCGGGTAGAGCAATTTAATGAACTTGATGAGTTTCGGTTCCATGCTTACTCCAGCTCGTCCTTGTATAAGGACAAGATGAAGTACTTACATGATAAGTATATCCGGATAAAAGAATTCAAAGAAGGTGACCTTGTTCTTCTATTCAACTCTCGGTTGCGGATGTTTCCGGGAAAGCTCAAGTCAAAGTGGAGTGGTCCTTTTGAAGTGGTACATGTGACTCTTTTTGGTGCTCTAGATTTGAAAAACAAGAATGGTGAGATCTTTAGAGTCAATGGGCACCGGGTGAAGCACTACCTTGGCAAGATTGATGATAGCCACGTTGTGGCATTGATCCATTTCAAATGAGTGATGGTAACATGCGTCATGTCGCGACATTAAATCAGGCGCTTCTTGGGAGGCAACCCGTGTGTTTTCTTTCTTTTGATTTTCTTCTTAGATTAGGCATTGTTTTGGACTAACTGGTTGTGAAGAGTATGTAGGAATTGGTTGTGCAGTGCAGGAGATTGATAAGGAAAAAATTGGCTAAGTGGTGAAATTTCGTAGAACGTTCCCAAAATTATGCGGACCGCACAAGCAATTCTCGTCTGCACAATTCTATGTGCGGTCGTGTAGCTGAAATGGGAAAAATGCCAACTCTCTGAAGTTTAACCTGTCAAAATTCCTTAAGAGTTCACGGCCGCGTTCAAAATTTTGCGGACCGTACAAACTGTGCGGCCGATGCCAATTTTTCGCGGACCGCGCCTATGAATCAAATGCTGAGCTACAAAAGGTAAAGAGTGCGGACCGCGCCAAAATTTCGTGGCCGCACTCAGGTAAGTCGGTGGGGTCAATGGGGCTCAGAGTATAAATATACCTTTTTGGAACTATTCACACTTTACGAACCCTGACCTCTCAAACACGCCTAAAGCACTGTACACTTCTACTTGCTTTCAATCTCATCCCATTCTCATCAAGTGTAGATTTCCTACCATTTTCCACTGGTATGTTCGTTTCAATGATTTGATTTTATATTTTTCTTTTCTTTTCTCTTTTTTTTAATTTTCCTTTTTAGTTAGGGTTATAATCATGCCAAAATGTCAAAATAATGCTTAATTTTTGCTTAGAAACATATGGGTAGTGTTTGTATGCACAATGGGGGATGGGGTTAGTAGCTTTGCATGCTTAATTGCCACAAATCTTGGGTAATTAGTGAAATCCCAAGTATTAAGTGTTCAAAAGTGCAGAACTGACTTGAACTTCGCGGCCACGCACACTTTTGTGTGGTTCACAATAGGATATGCGGCCTCGTACAAAATTGTGCAGTCCGTGATACCCTAGTTTTAAGGCACTGAGAGTTGCTTAGATTTTGCGGCCGCACTCATTTTTGTGCAGTCCGTAGTTGGTTTTTCGCGCCTGCTCTCAATTTTGTGCAGTCCATGCATTCTTTAATTTCAGAGACACAATAATTTGATTATGCAGCCGCGCACAAAATTTTGTGGTCCGCGATGGGTCTTTCGCAGCCGCACTCATTTTTTTGCGGTACGCGGTTGATCAACTTTAGAGAACCAGTAGTCTGATCCTGGTCTTTTCGTGGTCGTGTCACTTTTATGCGGTCCACGATGGGCAGTTCGCGGCCGCACTCACTTTTGTGCGGTCCGCTGCCCTATTTTGAGAAGCACTGTCTTTATTTTCTTCTGTAATGCTTTAACACATGTTGAACCCCAATTCTAACTGACTTTCACTACTTGTGTGTTGCAGACAATGGTGTGTTCTCGTGGTAGAGGAAACACTTCCAAAAGGAGGGTAGAATCCTCCCGAGGCTGGGGTAAAGGAAAACAAACCTTGCCCTTATCAGTCCAAAGGGTAGTAGGCAAAAACACTACCCTCTTAAGACATTCTCCGAACTCATCGAACGCAAGTGAATACCTCCCATCCAAGGAGACTTCTGAGGGGGAATCTATACAACCTCAACCGGAGGCACAATCAAAACGATTCCTCTTGGTCAATGAACCTATCTCCTCCTCTAGGTCATTTGATGGAACAGAGGGAGGTAGTTAGGCATCGCAACCATCTTCCCCACCTACTACAACACCTGCCTCAGCAGTTACCCCAATAAATGTTGATGATGATGATGAAGTCTCGGATGACGGGAGTGGCGGTGATACTAATGCGGAAGGTCTTTCTAGGTCAAGGAAGCCCGAGGTATGGGCCGATAGATTTTTGAGCGAGAAGGCTTATGCCAAGTTCCGAGAATGGTGGCCCAATTTGTGAGTGAGAAGGTTTATAACAAGAGACCTACTTCCGCATAATCGAAATGTCCTAAAACAATTTGAGGAGAGAAAAGGATGGGAGTATTTCACTGGAAAAGTGATGGATGCCAATGAATACCTTTTCAAGGAGTTCTATGCCAATGTTGCCCACATCAAAAAGGGCACCACAGTGACAAAAGTCTGGAACTTGAAAATCCGGTTTGATGGCCATACTCTAAACAAATATGCCGGATTTGAGGATGTGGAGGCAGTGCAGTACTTGGAGAATCTACCCTTGGATGAAGATGCTCGTCTATGGCTAGCGGAGATACTAGCTATTCCTAGGAAAAATCGGAATGGATCATAGTTGGAGTCCCAATAGTCAGAAACACCCTTAACTTTGAAGCCAAAGGGTGGTCAACATTCGTGTGCAGCCGGCTTGACCTTTGCCAGCATGAAAATGTCCTCCCACTCACCCGGGCAATTCTGGTAGCATCCATCATGGCGGGGTATCCAATTAATATGGGAAACCTAATGTCCTACCACATCTCCAAGGCAACCAACAAAGAAGAAAGATCTTATCCCTACCCCAACTTCATCACTGAGTATCTCGAAGACCAAAGGGTAGAGAAGAGGCACTTTGATACGAAGATGAGGGCTAAAAAGCCTTTCTCCTGGTATCACCTCCAAGGAGCGGACAACCCTAAAGCAAAGGGTAAAGCCACTACCTCCACTGGCCAGTCTGAAGAGCCAAGGGTAGTGGCCACCGAGTCAGAGCCTTCCACAATAGCCGGTTCTTCATCTTCCATGACTCCTCCGTCATTCGGGCCATCCATCTCAGTTCCATTATTCGTGCCTTCATATTCCACCTACCCTCAGACTGCACTGCGGGTTTCTCACACACTATCCAGCCTCAACAACTGGATGCAGGCAGCTACAACAAAGCTGACTATCCTATCCAGTGCAGTAGCAGCATAATCTTCATCCCCATGATGGATGGACCGAAGGTGGATATTGTGTGAACCGGGTGGCTCTTCCCAACGATGGATGGCGTGAAAACATTATTAAGGGATTGAGTCTGTTTTCTTCTTGTTTTGGTGTATATAGTAGTCATGAATAAAAGTGTCTCAAGCAGGCTTCACTTGGTACTAACACATTTACCTTCGACCTCATGGTTAGAGACAAGTTGATTGACAAAGATTATCTCTAGTTGTGACCTTGAGACTCTTGAGTTGACTAAAACAATCATCGAGTGATTTCCTTAAGCCATTTGTGATTTTAAATCTTAGCTAGGGTTGTTGTGGACCCTCGACTCTATTCGCATTAACAATTTAGCAGCTTGAGAGATGAGGTATTAAATTGCAAGTCCAAAATTTGTGCCAATAAGTCTAGAACTTGCCCCGAATGTTTGTCTAGGTGAAATCCTAAGTGTAGCTCGACTTGAGAAATGATTGTAGGATCTCCTTGGTCCAATTTGAAACTTGAAAGCTTTCGTATCCTACCAATGTGATATCCCTTGTCAACCCCTTTTGAGCCTAATCTTTTTCATTCAATAGCCACATTACAAGCCTTTATCTGTTTTATAATGACCCTCTCTTGGCACCCGATCTTTTCTTAGTATTCGTGATAAACAATTGGCAAAAGCATAAGTTCGGGGGAGAGACGAGAAATTTGAAAGTGATTAAAGGTACAAATAAGAAAAAGAATTAAAGAAAAGGAAAGGCAAAAAAAAGGAAGAAAAGCCAAAAAGAAATATGTCAAAAATAATGTGAAGTTTGAAGGGATTCAAGGAACACCATGATGAAAGGTATGGAATGATGAGAAAAGGAAAAAAATGATTGTCATGAGTAAGAAAGAGTGATAGTATGTCTCTCTAGTTCCCCTAAGGAAGAAGAAAATGACTCAAAGAGTCAAGAAAGTATGAGCCGAAATGAGAAAATGGAGTGCTTAAGGAAAGATGAAACCATCATAGTCTGATAAGTCCTACATTTATACAAAAGCCTTCATTACATCCCCGCAAAAGCCCTATATGATTTCAAGTTGAGTGAGCTTACATTAGTGGTGATTCACATAAGGGGCAAGCTTATGGTACTTAGATACGGACTTGTGGCATTCTTTTGAGAGTGATGAGCGCACTTCTTCACAATCTTTGTTTTGAGTGTTACATTCGAAAGTGAGATTTGCTCATGGAGAGTAGAGGAGGAGGAGTTTGGGATCCACAATGATCTATGTGATAGAGTGAGCTTCCTTGATGAATTGAGTCAACTCTTGATGCTGTAGTGTCACACTAGAACTATGGTAGTCAAAAGGTCATAACATGATGATGTTGATAATTCATTTGTGTTGAGGATAATTGTTAGTCCCAATTGATGCTTGATGGAGTCACCTTAGGCCAGCTTAAATATCCTTTTCTTGTGGAGGTGGGAATTACCTTATTTACTTTAGGACAAACAAAAACTTAATTTGGGGGAGTTGATAAGTAGGGATTTTAACCTATTAATTGCTCTCTTTTACTTGTGTTTTGGAAAAAAAAATGCGTGAAGGTATTCTTGGAAACTAATGTAATATGCTTGCTTTCATGAATTTTTCAAAATGAGCCAAAGGAGTCATAATCAACTCATAAAGGATTCAAAACTTGAACAAAAACCAAGACTGGGCCAAGAGGTCTGAAACGCGGACTGCACAAATATTGTGCGGCGGCGAAAGCCACTATGTGGTCGCGATCACAATTATGCAGTCCGCGGAATGGAGATTCAAAGAGGTTGATTTTTTGGCTAAAACATGAGCGCGGACCGCATCAAAAAGGTGCGTCTGTGGAAGTGCCTGTGCAGCCGCAATTGGAATTACGCGGACCGCGATGACTGAGGTTCAGAGAGCTTACTATTTAAGCAAAAATGAGAAGTGCAGTATGCGTCATAATTATGCGGTCGCGGAAGTCCCTTATGCGACCGCGATGGAAATTAGGCGGTCCGTGAAGCTCAGCTCAACCTAGATCCAGAATTGAAGAACACAGACCATGATCAGAATTACGCAGTCACGAAAGCAAGAGTGCGTTCACGTTTAGAATTACGCGGCCGCACAACCTCCCCAAGGGTATTTTTGTTCGAAAATTTCAGCTTAGTATAAATAGAACTTTTTTGTCATTTTTAGGTTATGCTATGTATTACTGGAGCACATGAGATGGTTGGGTTTACCTTTTTGGGCAATTTTTGTACTCGAATTCATATTTTAACATTAGATTTTCATCTTTTAATCTAGTATTATGGATTTTATCTTCTTTTCATCTTCAATTTCTGCTAATTGCATTTGTAGCTAGACCTATAGCTAGGGTTGTGACCCAACCCTAGTGTGGGTATTTTAATAGGTATTGAATTTTAGGGCTTGAATGTGTATGGGTTAGTGATATTTAGCCTAGTTCTTGCTAGAATTATAGAATTAGTGATTGCAAACACTGATTCTTGGCTTTATGACTTAGTCTCGACTTGAGAAAGAGGGACAAAGTCTAGGAAATCTAGGCTAACAAAGAATTGGGGTGAACTCAAGAAATTGATAGCCCCAATTAAAGGGTTAAACCTAGAGATAGTAATACCCGACTTGAGCTAATATCACTTGAATTGCATGAATACCCATTTAGACTTGAGAAAGACAAATTGGGCAAGATCACTCAAACTACCGAGAGGTATAGAGTGAGTACTTGGGTGTGATAGCTATATTACGACCCCACCTAAATCAAGCTTGCCCTAGATTCTTGCTACTCGTTAGATATCCACCTAGGTGGAAGTCACTACCCTAGTCTTTTTTAAACACTTGAAAAACAACAATAAAAATATTGTACTTAGTTTCAATTATTGCATACAATAGAATAGAGTTAGAAGTAGAATGAAAACCCAAATGATTGGAAGTGTAATTAGGAACAAAACCCGCAATTAGCTCGAATTTAAACCCAATTCCAAATCAATTAACTCCCAGTGGATTCGATCCCGACCTAGTTGGATAAAACTGCACCGACCACCCTCGCTACTCAATAGTAGTGCAGGTTTGGACCCGATCAATACCTGGGAATGGGGTTAACTCCCAAACTTAGGAAAAAACTTATTCAATTTCTTATTGATAACGTGGACTGTTTTTCATGGTCCTATTTATACATGACAGGGATCCCACTGGAGATAACAACACATCGGCTGAGCTTGGACCCCATGTTCAGACCGGTGAAGCAAAAGAGAAGGCCCAGTCCAAGGTAAAGCATGCCTTCACAAAGGATGAGGTAACTAAACTTCTCAAAATAGGGTCCATTACGGAGGTAAAATATCCTGAATGGTTAGCTAATGTAGTTGTAGTCCCTAAAAAGGGATCAAACTCAGAATGTGTGTAAACTATAAGGACTTGAATAAAGCATGTCCGAAAGATTATTTTCTATTGCCCAACATCGATGCCATGGCCGGCCATGAGATCCTTACTTTTCTTGATGCCTATTCCGGGTACAATCAAATCCAAATGGACCCAGAAAACCAAGAAAAGACTTCTTTCATCACCAAGTATGGAACCTATGTCTATAATGTAATGCCCTTTGGGCCAAAAATCGTAGGAGCTACATATCAACGCCTAGTTAAAAAAATGTTTGAAGAATAAATAGGTAAATTAATGGAAGTTTATACTGACGACATGCTAGTTAAGTCCCTGCGCGCAGAGGACCATTTGACTCATTTGCAGGAAACCTCGAGATTTTAAGAAAACACAACATGAAGCTTAACCTCGAGAAATGTGCTTTCGGGTTCGGCTCAGGAAATTCCTTGGCTTCAAGGTATCAAACCGGGGGATCGAGATCAACCCTAATAATGTTAAGGCCATTGAATATATCACCGTCGTGGACAGTGTAAAGGCCGTACAAAGGTTGACTGGATGGATCGCATCCTTGGGCTGATTCATCTCGAGGTCGTCGGATCGAAGCCACAGGTTTTTCTCTCTGCTAAAAAAGAAGAATGATTTCTCCTGGACTCCGAGTGTCAACAACATTAGAAGTATTTAAGCGATACTTATCGATCCCACCTCTACTTCACACTTCGAAAGCAGATAAGAAACTTTACTTATACTTGGCGATATCCGAGATTGCGGTAAGTGGTGTCCTAGTTCTAGAAGAGCAAGGTACGCAGTTTCCTGTCTATTATGTAATTTGAACCTTAGGGGATGTAGAGACTAGGTATCCACACTTAGAGAAATTGGCACTTGCGCTGATAAGCGCTTCAAGAAAATTGAAATCCTATTTTCAATGTCATCCCATATGTGTTTTAACCACTTACCCACTCCATAATGTTTTGCACAATCCCGAATTATCGGGCCGATTGGCCAAGTGGACCGTCGAACTCAGCGGGTATGATATTGAATATCAACCCTGAACGGCCATCAAGTATCAAATTTTAGCAGACTTCGTGGCCTATTTCACACCAACTCTCGTGCCTGAAGTTGAAAAGGAACTTCTGTTAAAATCATGCACATCATCGGGGGTATGGACCCTTCTCACAAACGGAGCTTCGAATGTGAAGGGGTCCGGGCTCGGCATCGTTTTGAAGCCACCCACGGATAGAAATATTAGACAATCAAGTAAAACTTCTAGGCCATGATTGCAGGTCTTGAGCTAGCCAAAAGATTGGGAGTTGAAGTTATCGAAGCTAAGTGCGACTCTCTACTAGTAGTGAACCAGGTAAATGGAACCTTCGAAGTTCGAGAGGATAGAATGCAAAGTTACTTAGAAAAATTGCAGGTAACTTTGCACCGTTTCAAAGAATGGACTCTACATCATATACCTGTAGAAAAAAACACTGAGGCCGATGCACTTACAAATTTGGGGTCATCGATCAACTCGGGTTCTGTCGTCCAACTCTCGAGATCTGTGATCGGGAAAGGTCATGCCAAAATAAATTCTACAAGTTTAACCTAGGACTGGAGAAATAAATACATCGAGTACTTGATGAACGGAAAGCTCCCATCGGACCCTTAATAATCGAGGGCCTTATGGACTAAAGTCGCTCGTTTCACATTAGACGAAGACAGAACATTATACAAAAGGACGTTCGATGGACCATTAACAATGTGCTTAGGACCGGGAGATACTGTCTATGTTCTACGAGAAATCCATGGAGGCACTTGTGGGAACCATTCCGGTGCCGAGTCACTAGTTCGCAAGGTCATCAGAGCAGGATACTACCGGGATAGCATGGAAAAAGACACTAAGGAGTTTGTTCGAAGATGCGATAAATGTCAAAGGTTTGCACCGATGATCCACCAGCCCGAAGAGCAACTTCACTCAGTCCTATCCCCATGTCCATTCATGAAATGGGGGATGGACATCGCTGGACCACTGTCATCAACCCCAGGTAAAGCTAAGTTCATTTTTTTTATGACTGACTATTTCTCTAAATGGGTTGAAGCGTAGGTTTTCGAGAAAGACAAGGAAAAAAAGTGATAGATTTCACATGGGATCATGTTGCATGTCGATTCGGAATACCAGCAGAAATAGTATGCAACAATGGTAAACAGTTTATCGGCAGCAACGTAACAAAATTCCTCGAAGATCATAAAATACAAAAGAAGAAAAATCCTAAGTGCCTAGTCCACTTTCGGAGACGCATCCTCGGGAGTAGCATCTTCGGGGGCTTCATCCTCATCTTCTCTGCTCTCGGATCCTCTAGTAGATTCTTTATCATCAGAGAGTAAAGCTACAACCTCATCCTCTAAAGCTTTTGCACTATCAATATCAGCCAAGAGGTCGAAGCCACGAGCATGCACTTCCTCGAGAGTCTCTCTCTGGCAGCAGCAGAGATCCCTTGTGCCCGAATATTGGTAGCCTCAACATCAGCTCGGTAAGAGACACAAGAGCTTCCGCCTCGAATTTAGCCTTAGCAAGCTCAGCGGCCAACTTAGCCTCGAGCTCCTCAATCTTTTGGGCCCGAGCCAAGCTTTCTTCCTTCACACCTTGGAGTTGGCGCTTGATCGAAGCCAGTTGGGCCCGAAGCATGTCTTTCTCCGAGGTAAGACGATTCATACTCTGCTTCCACCCCAGAGTCCCAGCCTCCTTCATCTTGGCCTCCTCTCGAAGCTGCTATACCAGTTCACCCTTCTGCTGCACCTACAAGTCAAAGTGTTAATTGCCAAAGCCAAGTAAATACATAACAAACTTCCAAAAAGTTACATTACCCGTTCGATATATGTTCTCGATGAGCCCTTGTTAGTTCGGCTCGAAGGTTCCTGATATCCTCCTCTCTTTGAACATAGAGGAGTTTGAGGTCGTTCCTCTCCTCCACGAGCTTCTTAAGTTCGGCCTCACATCGGGTTAGCTCAGCCCGAGATTTGGAAGATAATTCTCGATGAAGAGTCATAGCCTATACACAAAAGGGAAATCAGACTTGGAAGAATGAGAATAAAAAGCAATCATAATTACAGGGGCTAAGGCTTACTTATTTCAGAAGCCGCTGAGCCTCGTCAAAGATGATCGATGCATCCAGTTCGGGACAATCGTTGACTCCTGCGAAACATTCCCAGAATATATCATTCCCTTCATAGGCCATCCCTACATCGGGAGTCTCCATGGCCCGAGCATCTTGAAACTGCCCTTCAGAGAATGTAGGGCCAAGTGGTGAATCGCAAATATTAATTATCCCAAGTGAGTCACTTAGGACATTATCTTCTCTTTGAAGGGCCTCAGATCTATACCTTTCAGCACACCCGTCAGTTGTTCATCGCGGCAGGGGGCGTTCTTACCACCTGATTTCTCGGGGACTTTTCTCGGGGACTTTGCTCGGATCCTCTTCCGGAGTGTCTTCGGTCCGAGATTGAACCGTTTCGACCACCACTGGCTTGACGCTCTTGGAAGCTTCAGTGCTTCCCCTCTTTTGAGCAACCAGAAAGCATCCGACATCCTCACCTTATTCATCTTCCTCTCGTAATTGTTGGACTACGTCGGCAGGCAGAGGGGAAGGATCGGCCTTTGACTTCCGGGCCTTGCTTTTTTTTTTCTTGAGGGTATCGGGAGGAGAATCTCTCCTACTCTTCGTCGGCTTTGGGACCTCCTCTTCCCCATGCGGAGGTGGCCTCATGACAATGTTGTCTCAGAGACCTATATGAAAAGAAATCGAGTTAGAAGGGAGTATTCTACAGGGAAGCATCGATGTACAGGAAAAGGGACTCACCGTTGTTTTTAGCCTCCCATTGATCCTTGGCCAAATCGCTCCAACAACGCTCGGCATATGAGGAGGTGGAGGCCATTTGTCGAACCCAGCCTGCAAAGTCCGAAATCGCACCAGGGAAGCTGCACCATAAAAAAAGAACTTGGGTAAGAAAGGAACAAAAGAAGCAAAGCGGTAAACAATATCGATGAGATCATACTTACTTTTCATGTTCCATTCCTCGGGGAATGGCATTTTCTCGGCGGGGATCATATGGGAGGTCTTGATTCGGACAAATCGACCCATCCAACCTCGGTCCTTGTCCTCGTCAATGCTCGAGAACAGTGTTTTTGTGGCCCGGCGCTGGAACCTTATCAAGCCACCTCGATAAAGATGAGGACTGTATAACCTGATCAAATGGTCGAGGATGAAAGACATCCCCTCGACTTTTCTCAAAAAGAATCTGAGCAGGATGATGATACGCCAAAATGAGGGATAGATCTGGATAAGGGTCACCCGATATTGGCGGCAAAAATCGAGTTTGACTGGATCCACGGGGCCCAATGTGAAAGGATAAGTGCAAACACTTAAAATCCCTTTCACATGGGTAGTGATGCCCTCCTTAGGGGAAGGAATCACCACCTCTTTGTTGTCCCAGTTACAGTCCTTTTTCACCTGTTTGATATCGTCTTTAGATATCGAACAGATGTACCAGGACATGGGCTCACTGTTGATACCCAATTTTTCCCAATAAATATTTTAAAATTACATATATACCTTCAAAATCTGCATTAATAGAAATTGGTATTTGTTCATAATTTTCCTATATTTTTATTAATTTACCCAGCATTTTATTTCCAACAAATAATTATAAATTGCATCACAAATGATTTCAAAAGAATTTCTTGATTTTATTTATCGTTTATGGTCCCATTAAGACCAACTTATTACATAATTAGCCAAATTGACACCTTTTGGCTATAATTGCAGTAACTTTGCAATTATAGCCCAATCATATAATTTTGTACCAGTTTTTACCAAAATTTAATATTTGGTATTTTAATACTAAATAATCTTTTTAAAACTATTTTCTATGCCTGAAATTCATTTTTATGATTATTAGTTATTTTATAAATTATTTTAATTAATTTGGATTGGGTATTTGTCAAATAGCCTATCTATTTTTGATTCTAGCCTAAATAAAACCAGCCCACCTAATTAAATCAAGCCCAAATACCCCAAGCCCAATTCCTAAATCTACCCGTACCCAATTCCCACTTAATCTGGACCGTTGATCATTTCGGATCAACGGACCAGATTCACCCTTTCCTAATTTAACCTAAGAGACTACCCCCACACCTCTCATTTCCCTCACCTCACCCGCTGCCACCCCTTCCCTTTCTCTCTCAAATCCTCTCAACCAAACCCTAGCTCTCAAGCGCCGTCACTGGCATAAACTCCACCTTGTGATGTTTCTATGCATTCTCCGTCCAGTCCTGGCCTTCTACGCTTCGTGGCTCTTCGATTTTATGAATCCTTGAAAGGGTTTCAAAGGATTCCGACTGGATCTGGTTTGAGTCTATGTTCGCTGACCTGTCTCAGACCTCTTTTTGTCTGTAATTTAGAATCTCGCCTTGTTTCATTATAACTCTATGGTTTCTAAGCCGATTCTCTCATCTCTGGGTTATCTGTCTCTGAAACCCTATTTTTTAACTCTTGACTTTTTAGAACTGTAATAGCTCTGGGTATATCCTGAGTTATTTTGTTGTTTTTCTTAATGATTTCTCCGATTTTTTGCTAAAACGCCTCTTCATCTTCAAACTAGGGTTTCTTGACCCCCTTTTCAAAAATGATTCTTCTTCTGATTTAAGTATTTTTCTATGATTTTCAATCTGATTAAGAGTCTATTTAAATTTTCCCCCTTTTGTCTGACTTATTATGTCAAAACCCTAAGTTTCTTGGTCTTAATCATGGGTTCTGAGTCTGTTCTTGCTTATTTGTTCATTTGATTCATTTGCATGTCTGTTACTTATGAATTCGTTCAGAGTTTTTGTGATTTTTCCTTATTAGGGTTTCTAATTGTTGCTTCTTCCTCTTATATTATGTTTATTCTGCTAATTCCTCTAATCAATTCTATCTTCTCTAGTTGAATCCCTAATTCTATGTGATTCTTACTTTACAATGTTTCTGATTTTACTTCTTCTTGCCTATTATGTGTTTATTCCGTTTGGTCATAGAAATTTTATGTTAATTCTCCCCTTAATCAGTACTGTTCCTATTTGAATCCCTAATTTTCTGTGATTAACACCTTTTACTGATTTCCGACCTGTAATTTATTTCCTTGCCTTATTTCATGGTTGACTATACTGTTAATTGATTCTTATGATATTTCCATAATTAGAACCTTATGTACCTAGTCCTAATTACTTTTTCTGTACTTGCACTGTTTGAATTGTTTCCTTATCTGTTATGCCCCAGTTACACATCGATTTCTTTCCTAATTTGTTACTTGTTCTTACCGTTTGAAGTTAACTCCCTTAATCAAGGGAGTACTTGCACTGATTTTACTCTGATTGGTTATGAGTTCCATAATTTACTTCCTAATTGTGATTATTACCTTATTCTACCTAGTTTCAAACTACTATATATACATTGCTCTTTCATTAACTCAAGACACGAACACACTAGTTCAAACTCTATCTCTCACACTCAAAGCTTTCTGCTCTATTTCTGTGTTACTTACTATTATTCTGAGTTACCCGGCTGTAAACCCAGGCTAACTATTGTGCTCTCCTGTCCCTTCACTTTTGTGTTTACTGTCTTCGTTACTGGTATATTCTGATTTCAATTCAAGTCCCAAACCAATATGCTTCTTTTACTGCTTCAGTTTATCATGTTTCTAATATGTTTCTATCTGTGGTTTTGTTGTTCAACCTGCAACTAATATGTCTACTTTACTGCTTTATCAGCATGCTTCAGAATATTTCCAACCCCTTAGGATCAGCCTGCTCATGAACCCCCTTTGTAGTATACCCCAGTGCGACTCTGCCTTACTTATCTTTTCCCTGATTTCCATCATGAACCTTTTTGTGCAAAGCAGTTAGCTATCCTAAGTTGTCTGATCCTGTGTTGGTTCTGTGATTCATGATATGTTTATTCCCTAAACCCCCATAATAATTTTCATGCTCCTATAAGTATGTGTGCACTACATGTGCTATATCTGTCCCCAATCCCCATCACCCCTATGTGTAGATTTGTTCTTCCTGTTTTGGTTATGTGTTCTTTAAGTATTGCTGAGTTTGGTTTTGGCTCTATGTTTGATCTGTTGTTGTTTAATTATATAACTCTCTCTTTTCAAAAGTTGTTTTACTGAATGACTCCCTCTTTTATTTCACAAAATTATTTCAAGAAAGTCTCTTTTAACATTGTTTTCTTACTAAAACCTTTTCTAAACTATATCAAGCACTCTCACTCTAATCTTAGGTCCTTAAGTTCTGCCCCTCTAATGTGTGACTGCTTAGGGATCCCTATGAGATCCCTCTGACCTCTGATGCATTAGAGCTGGCTCTTCCACACTGCACTTACTCAATTATGGTTGTGAAATCTGGGTGTGAGTACTGCCCGGGATCCCTTGAGGTCCTTAGGGAACTCTGACACACCCGGATATGAGAAAGACTATGAAACATTTGGGCATTTGATGTTCTGAGAATCTGGGCCTGTTTTCAGGCTCCCTATAGTGTAACTTCTTATTTTTCCTTATCCACTTATGTAATCCATTCACATTGGTTTGTAATAATTATTGTAAATGAATATTGGGGATTGATAGTGAAAAGGGGAGGGTAGCCATGTCTGTTGTCGATATCAATGGGGTAGAAACCATGCCTTAGGCTTACATTTCTATGTGTGCATTAGAATCCATGTTTAGGACCAGCACATGCAAAGCATACCATACATTAGATATCATGCTCATAAGTTTCATGTATACTATTTCAGCATCACATTATTCTATCACTTATAAATCATGCTTCAGGGCTAAATAATAGCACTAACACAAACTGTTGTTTCTGCACACTTTTGAAGTCATGCTTAACAATGTTGTAATCTTTTGTGCATCCTGCTTTAGGAACTCTACATATAAATCATTCTGCATTTTATATGTGCACTAGATACCATATTTTAGGATCTTGTTTGTACTCGCTCATTCACACCTAGTTAAACTGTTAACGCATAAAAAAAGATACAAAACATGTCTCACCATGTTTTAAACAAAATGGTAATAACCCCTGTGTCTTTGCAACACTTAGAACATCACGCTTTAGGTAAAACAACTTCTAAACTGTTTTAATAATTCTGTTAACTATTGTGCATTCCCCCACGCCTAGGCAAGCCTTAGGTAACCAACCTTTTTAAAAAAAACTAGAAAATTCTTCCTTTTGTGTTTACTGCTTAATGGTTAACAGGCTTAAAATCAGTACGCAAACTGATTAAGGCCCCTACTTCTGGGTTTATAAAATAAAACTGCATATCTTCTGTGTTTTGATATTCACTTAGACACCATGTTTTAGGTTCCTGTCTAATAATACTGCTCTTATTTGTGTTTGAGTCGTGATGTTTACGTGCATTATCTGTGGAGGTAAATCTGAGCCTCTTAATTGTTTTTCCCCGCCTTTATCTGTTAAAGTCCTATCTATTCTTGCATGTCGCCTAGTATTTTCTCTTTTGAACCTTAGAGGTCCAAATCTCCTCCAGGACCATTAAGGAGGGACGGGTAATAGCACGCATAGAGGTCATTAAATAAACTAGATTAATAACCGCTAAGGGGTGGGGAAGGGTAGACATGGATATGATAGCCGGTGCGCTAATACAACGTGTAGCCCCTCATTGAGGAGTGATTTCCAGGCATTGCACTGATGTGATCCTATAGGATAAACAACCTAGGACCCCCTATCCCTTACATATGTGTGTTTAGATCATAACTCTTTCAAAACCTTATATGTGTGCCTAGACTCTAAATATTTTAATCTTTAGCACATATGTGTGCTTAGACTGCGAATCTTCTCAAAAACCTTTATTTACCTATGTGCTTTTATTGCTTATGTGCTACCTGTTTTAAAATTCACAAAGTTTGTTTGGCCGGGAACCACAGTTGTGGACTTCGAGGGGTGCCTAACACCTTCCCCTTGAAGTAATTTCAAGCCCTTACCCTACCTCTGCTTATCCAATTTGTGTTTGTAAATGACCTTTAGTAGGTGCCCTAATGCATTTTAATTTGTTAGGTGGCGACTTTTCAATTCTTTACCCCTTTCCCAAAAGGAAACGAGTTGTCCCAATAATGTCAAAACCCTGACTGATCCGAAAGGAGAGGAAAAAGGGGGGCGCGACAGCATGACGACTCTACTGGGGATATTTCCTAGGCTTTTACCATTTTCAAACTGCTTTGTGAACTTGTCTTTACTTTGTTAATACTTGCGACCTTTTCCTTTCCCCATTTATGTGCAATTAGTTGTTTATCTCTTTCAAGTACTTGTTATTTTCAAAATCAAAACTTAGATGTTTCTTTTTGTTTTCCTTTGTAACTGCTTTTCAATCATAACTGTTGTATTTGCCGCTTTCATAACGTGCAAATACATGACATCATGCTTTTATTGCTCATTTATTGTTGCATAATCATGCTCAACATCATATTCCACTCGTGCCTATACAAATCCTATAGCAACACTTGATGAGTTGTTGCGCTCTTCCATTTTATATCACCCCTAAATTCGGAAAGGCTTATTTGCGGTAAAACTAATCGATCAGCGGTGCAGTCGACGGTTCCGTGCCTTTCCCCCTCAAGTTATCCGCTTGAGGGTACCAGTCTAAAACCCCATATAAACGTTACTCTGTTATATTGTACATACATCATGGTCAAACCTAGCCTGGTTAATGTGTCGTCCGCAATAACCCTTTAAGACAGTCTTATCCAAAAGTCCACCGGGTTTTTCTTAATCCCAACGGACGCAATCATAAGTCTATAAATAGTTGATTCTGGTGGGGGTAAGGGTCTAACCTTATCTATTTTGCAGAAAATGAGGCACGAAGTCCCCAGGTTCGGCATGGTCCAAAGAATACCACCACTGTTGCTGGATTGGTGGGAAAACCTTTCGCCAAGTGACAAAGGCCATATGAAGAGGGTCCTCGGAAACTTCCCCTCTTTACTGGATATCCAACCAAACAATATGTTGATCGATGCAGCCACTATGTTCTGGGACAGAGAAAGGTTTGTGTTCCGTTTCGGCAACATAGAAATGACCCCCATCTTGGAAGAGATAGGGGGTTTCGCGGGATTACCTTGGGACATTACATGTTTGTTGGTGCCAGAAAACTGTGCTGCTAGGGGATTCCTGAAAATGATGGGTTTGAAAAAGAACGATGATTTAGAGTGCCTAATAGAGTCCTACATACCTTTTGACTATCTCTATGAATGATACATCCATAGAAATCCTATCGTATCTTCCACGACAAATTCTCTATTACTTCCTTGGGTCATATTCACCGCATGGTTTTTTTGTTCGTCATTTTCTTCCCGAGTATGATATATTTCCAAGAAAAGGAGATAGGATTCACACTAGACTGGCTATGGTAGCCAAAACCTTAAAGGAGGGGATCTAAGGGAAAACATATACTATTATCCCTATGATCATAGCAAACATATACCGAGCCTTGTACCGCTGCCAGAAGGGGTTCAAACACTTTGAGGGTTGCAATCTGTTACTACAGGTTTGGTTATTAGAGCATCTCTAAAGGGGTCAATATCGCCAAGAGTTTCCACGAAGGGCGTGGAATGACCATATAGCCTTCCATCACCCTAAGATAATGACCTACATCCCGGACATGTTTGCTCAATCGGAACATGCTACCAAATGGGTGCAGTTTTTTGACAATTTGATCGAGAACCAGGTTCAATGGATGTTCGAATGGTTCCCTACCAGTGAGTTCATCATCAGATCGAGGGACGCTCCATACTTGGTGTTGATCGTTTTAAGGGGAATATACCCTTATGCTCCCATCAGGTTATGAGACAGGCATGCAGGAAGCAAGTCATACCACGAGTCTCTAAAATGAGCCATTACAGGGTAGCTTTTCAGGACGACGACATCCCGTACAAATGTGAAGCTCAGCATATGTGGCATCTAAAGGTTATTATAGAATAGGACACCATCGAGCCCGACAGATACCACGCAGGGCATGTACGCTTTTACCTATCATGGTTGGAAGACAACATAGCAGGGATAGTTGAGTCGGGAATCGGTAGAAACAGGGTCATAGCTGAGGCTCAAGTGAAATACAATAAACTGCACAAAAGGGTTCGTGAGTCCGAGGCTGAGCATCTGGAGCTATCAAATCTAATGAAAGGTTGGAATATTTGGAGCAGGGTCTGATGGAACTAGAGGCGAAGACGAGGAAAAGGGTCGCCGACTGCCAGAATGCTGAGGGAACAAAGGAGGGCATCTAGCAATGGTATACATGTTGTTGGGCATGCACGACCTGGGGAGTTTGATCGGCAGAGCCAAGAAGATCGAGCCTGGGGAAGGTCCTTCTGGGACCAAGTAGTCTAGGTTTCTTTTTTTGCTTCTTTTTCAAATGTAATAAGGTCAAGTGCCATTAGTAACATTATTTCCTGCTTGTTATTTTAGTGTCGTTTTGGATTCGTCTATTTTACACTAATGAAATGAGGCATTTTGGCATCTAAGTTCTCCAAATCAACTTGTCTCTAGGCCTACCTCGAGCACAACGAGGCTCCCAAGTTAGGACACGATTTTATTCCTGCATTATGTGTTTAAATACTGCAATATTTTCTCATGATCCTCACGGACTTGGCTACCTTTTATTTTTGTTTTGTTTCTTTCTTTTGATTATTTCCCCTCCCCAAAGTTTGGTTCCTGCATTCCGGCATCATCATCATATCACACAAGATCCAGGGGCCCTCCACCACCTCCTCCTCCTAGTCCACCTAAAGGCAAAGGAAAAAGCAAAATGGAAGATTTGAGCAACATCAGACAAGAAAACACAATGACATCTGAACGAACAGAAGCCACTGAAAATCAAGGCACTCAGGTTTAGAATGATGCTATGTCACAACTCGAGCAAAGGTTGTTGAAACTCCAAGGAGAGCTTGAGCATGTTCAGAACTTGGCAAATTTATCCTTCTCACTCAGTTTCCCAGATGTCACAAATCCCATACCTCCTCAGAACACCCCAAACAAACAGAACCCTCGCACAACTCATCATTATACAACTCCACCGAAAAATCATATTATCCCACCACAGCACCAACACAACACTTTACACGCTCCAAGAAATACTCGTTGATTATCCCTGAACCACAAGAATCCACAAGTGACCACCTCTATGCTCAAACACCGGGTCATCAGAACAATCCCATATAAGTGGAGACTCTACCTCACTCCACCCAGCACATTGCTTACACACTTGATTCCAGTGAGAAGGATATGCTCATTAAGAATTTGGCCGAGGAACTCAAGAAGCTGACTAGTCGAGTTCAGGGCATTGAACGAAGCAAGGGAGTCGAAGGGTTGAACTACGAGGATCTTTGCATACAGCCCGATGTTGAACTACCAGAGGGTTACAAACCTCCTAAGTTCAAGATGTTCGATGGTACAGGTGATCCCAGGGTCCATCTGAGGACTTATTGTGATAAACTGGTTGGAGTAGGAAGAGACGAGAAGATTCGCATGAAATTGTAAATTAGGAGACTCACAGGAGATGCTTTATCTTGGTACATCAGCCAAAACCCTAAGAAGTGGTCAGACTGGGTAAGTATGGCATCAGACTTCATGGACCAATTCAGGTTCAATACGGAGAATGCACCAGACGTGTTCTACAACCAGAACCTTAAAAAGAAGCCCACCGAAACTTTTCCCGAGTATGCCATTCGCTGGAGATCTAAAGCAGCCAATGTCAGGTCTGCCCTAGAGGAAGAAAAAATGAAAAAATTCTTCGTCCGGACACAAGACCCGTAGTATTATGAGAGGCTTATGGTGATTGAAAACCACAAATTCTCTGACATCATCAAGCTGGGTGAGAGAATTGAAGAAGGTATCAAGAGTGGAATGGTCACTAACTTTGAGGCACTACAGGCCACCAACAAAGCCTTGCAGTCTAGTGGTATATCCAAGACGAAAGATGCAGGAACGATAATGGTTGCACAGGGACCCAAATCCCCGTTGGTATACCGAACTTCCTCACTCACCTATCAAGCACCCTCGCCCATCTATCAGTCAGTACCTCCACCAACATATCAGCCATCTCTACCGTCTACATATCAGCCTACTTCCCCCAGATATTCCCAACCAGCTCCTGTTTATCATACCTACAACTCTCAGCCATCTCACCTCCAATCACCCGCTGCTCGCCAAAATTTCCCGAGACCTCGACCCAACTTTGATCGCAGACCTCCTAAACAATACACCGTCATTGCTGAACCCATCGACTAGCTGTATGAAATATTAAAAGTTGCTGGTTATGTCACTCTTATCCTTGCTATAACCCCTGAAAATCCATCCCAATGGGTCAATCCAAACAAGACATGTGCATACCATTCCGGCATGAAGGGGCATACAATTGATGAATGTCGCTTATTGAAAGATAAAATCCAGTCTATGATTGATAACAAGGTCATCCAGGCAAAAGAAGTTGCCCCCAATGTTCGCAACAATCCGCTTCCAGACCATAGTGGTGTCAACATGATAGAGATAAAAGAAGATTGGGACCCAGAGGGGTCGATCGGGTTAATCATAGAAGGTGATGACCCAAAGAAGTCAGCAGTCACTCTTAATCCCATCATAGTCTAGATTCAGCCATTCGGAGACGTCGAGGTAACTGTGTCACTCCCATTCAAGTTTGAAATGGCACCACCTGCGAACACACATTTGCCGTTCGAGGTTGAAGTTATGCCACCTGCTAAGGCACACATCCTATTTGAAGTGAAAGTAGCTGCACCAATCACAGTGACAGTGTAAACCACGCCACCTTTCAATGATAAGGCTGTACCTTGGGATTACATGGCTGAAGCAAGAAGGAAAGGTAAAGTCAAGATAGAAGATTCTGGTGCTGTGTAAGGGATGACAGGGAATGGCAGGGTCTATACACCTGAACACTTGGCTGAGTCTAGCAAGAATGCCTCCAACAGGCCACCCATCATCGAGACATGCCCAGATGATCTTTGGAGGAAGGTGCAGGCCAGGGAATATTCAGTCATCGATCAGCTGAACAAAACTCTAGCCCAAATACCCATTTTATCATTGCTGCAAAATTCAGAGATACACAGGAATGCTTTGATGAAAGTACTGAACGAAGCATATGTGCCAAATAACATAACTAGTGGAGAAATGTCCCATATGGTAGGTCAAGTACTGGAGAGTCACAAGATCACTTTCCACGAGGGCGAGCTGCCACCTGAAGGGCTAACTCATAACAAAGCACTGCACATCATTGTGAAATTTGAGGACTACTTCATCACCAGGATTCTGATCGACGGGGGATCCAACCTCAACATATGTCAGTTGACAACACTCAAGAAATTGGGCAAGGGGTTGTACGAGATCAAAGAAGGATCTGTGAATGTAAAGGCTTTCGATGGTTCTCAGAGGTATGCCATTGGTGAAATCAGTCTTTGCCTGCAGATGGGACCTACATGGTTCGAGGTTGAATTTCAGGTGATAGACATATTGGCATCCTACAACCTGTTGTTGGGACGTCCGTGGATACATGTCGCTGGGGCTGTGGCATCAACATTTCATCAATCAGTAAAATTTGAATGGAACCACCAGGAGGTGATCATCTATGGAGATGGAAGTAATCCTATCTATAGTCGCCACACCATCCCGGTGATTGAAGGTAGAAGAAGGCTGGGTGGAGAAACCTACCACCAAATTGAATGGATCAATGTAGTAGACAAAGACAAATGGTGGGACAGTAAGATCGAGAGCATACTGAACTGTAGTGGATACGAGCCTGGCAGAGCACTCGATAAGAATCTTTAGGGGATTTCCAAACCAATACAACTAAAGCACCATGGCACCACTTTTGGGCTGGGATACAAATACACTTGGCAAGAGTATGAAGACTGGTAGCCACCATGGCGCGGTCCCTACTATCTATTGGAACAACCTATACCACATTTGGAGCAGACTTTCCAGCAAGCTGATATAATATAGGGGTCAGAGGAAGAAGAAGCATTGGTGGCCTTGAAAAATCTATTACTGGAAGATGGTAACGCGGACTGCTGTGTTATTGTTGAGGAAAAGGAAGAGGAAGGCCCTACCATCAAAGCTGTGAGTAAGGGATCATTCCTCAAGAATTAGACAGTCAGACCATCCAGGGCCCGACGAGTCCCGGGGTAGCAAGACTGAACAAGTATTGTTTATTTCATTTTTGCTAATAATTTCCTTTTCGACTTTTTCATTTTCTCATTTTCCAATAAATATCCAATGTTCCAAAACACTCAAAAATCACTTTTACGTTTCAACGAATCTGTATTTATTTATTATCGTTTCTCTCATTATTTTATCTAAACAACATTACTATTTCCTGTCTTGATGAACCAATGATTGTGACATGCAATGAGACAACGCAACAAAAGGACAGTGATTCAGAATAGGAGGATGTCATACCCGATGAAATTATCATAGAAGTTGAGGATTTTGAAAATAAGCCTAAGTCCAATCTGGATGAGACCGAGGTAATCAAATTGGGAGATTCAGAAACTGTCAAAGAAACTCGCATCAGTATTCATTTATCGCCATCAGAGAAAGAGGAATACACCCAGTTCTTGAAAGAATATGAAGACATATTTGCATGGTCGTACGATGACATGACTGGTCTAAGTACGTCCATTGTGGCTCACAAGTTGCCAACCAATCCAATGTACTCGCCGGTAAAGCAAAAGCTCAGAAAGTTCAAGCCTGATATAAGTCTGAAAATCAAAAAGGAAGTTACCAAGCAAATCAACGCCAAGGTTCTCAGGGTAGTTTCATATCCGACATGGTTAGCCAACATCATGCCAGTGCCCAAGAGAGATGGAAAGGTCAGCGTTTGTGTCGACTACTGGGATCTCAACCGAGCCAGTCCAAAAGACGATTTTCCCCTTCCAAACATACACATCCCGATTGACAATTGTGCAAAGCATGAACTTTAGTTGTTCGTGGATTATTTTGCCGAATATCATCAGATTTGGATGGACAAAGAAGATGCTAAGAAAACGGCTTTCATCACGCCGTGGGGAGTCTACTGTTATAAGATGATGCCACTCGGCTTAAAGAATGCTGGGGCCACCTATATGAGATCTATGACCACTATCTTACATGACATGATACATAAAGAGATCGAGGTATATGTGGACGACATCATTATCAAGTCCAAGAAAGCCACCGACCATATAGCAGGTTTGAGGAGGTTCTTTAACAGGTTGCGGAAATACAACCTGAATTAAACCCCGCGAAGTGTACATTCGGGGCTCCTGCCGAAAAATTGCTTGGGTTCATTGTCGGCCTCCGAGGAATAGAATTGGATCCGTCAAAGGTCAAAGCCATCCAAGATTTACCACCCCCAAAGAACAAGAAAGATGTGATGAGTTTCCTGGGGTGCCTTAACTACATCAGCCGATTCATAGCCCAGTCCACAGTTATATGTGAGCCAATCTTCAAGATGCTAAAGAAAGATGCTGCGACCAAATGGACCAAGGATTGTCAGAAAGCTTTCTACAGAATCAAGGAATACTTGTCAACGCCACCAGTTTTGGTTCCGCCAGAGCCAGGTAGACCCTTGCTACTCTACCTTGCGGTATTAGATGAAGCTTTCGGCTGCGTTCTGGGGTAGCATTACGAGACAAGAAGAAAGGAACAAGCTATTTATTACCTGAGTAAGAAGTTCACTCCATATGAGGCACGGTATTTCCTACTGGAGCGTACCTGTTGTGCTCTAACCTGGGTAGCCCAGAAGCTGAGGCTCTACTTCTGTGCCTACACGACATATCTCATATCAAGGATGGATCCTTTGAAGTACATCTTTCAGAAGCCCATGCCCACTGGCAAGCTAGCAAAATGGAAAATCCTGCGGAGTGAGTTCAACATTGTCTATGTGACTCAGAAAGCAGTCAAGGGGCAAGCATTAGCAGATCATCTTGCCGAGAATCCTGTGGGAGGAGAATACGAACCCCTGAAAACATATTTTCCCGATGAAGAAGTATCATTCATAGGAGAAGACATTGCAAAATCCTATGATGGTTGGAGAATGTTCTTCGATGGAGTATCCAATTTCAAAGGAGTCAGCATTGGAGCTGTCCTAATATCGGAAACAGGTCAACATTACCCGGTATCTGCCAAACTCAGATTTTCCTGCACCAACAATATGGCAGAATATGAAGCCTGAATCTTAGGGCTCAATATGTCCGTTGACATGAATATCCTTGAGTTGTTAGTAATTGGTGACTCAGACCTACTAATACACTAAGTACAAGGAAAATGGCTACCAAGAATTCCAAGATACTGTCGTATCTGCACCATGTGCAGGAATTGAGAAAGAGGTTCACGAAGACAGAATTCCGGCATGTCCTCAGAATTCAGAACGAGTTTGTCGATGCATTGGTCACTCTATCATCCATGATACAACACCCAGATAAGAACTTCATTGATCCTATTCCAGTAAAAATCCATAGCCAACCAGCATACTGTGCCCATGTTGAAGAAGAAGAAGACAGAAGACCATGGTTCCACGACATCAGGGAATACTTGTCAAAGGGAGAGTACCCAGAGCTTGCAAATCACACTCAAAAATGCACGCTCTGGAGATTTTCCAACAATTTCTTTCTCAGCGGAGGAAACCTATACAGGAGAACTCCCGACTTGGGATTATTAAGATGTGTCGATGCAAAGGAATCTTCCAGACTACTTGAAGAGATACATGCTAGGACCTGCGGCCCATATATGACTGGTTTTGTCTTGGCAAAGAAATTACTCAGAGTCGGTTACTTCTGGATGACCATGGAAATGGACTGCATCTAGTATGCCCGGAAATTCTACCGATGTCAGGCACATACAGATATGATAAAGGTACCCCCAAATAAGCTCAACGCAACAAGCTCGCCTTGGCCGTTCGCCACCTGAGGAATGGACGTCATTGGACCGATAGAGCCTGCCGCCTCAAATGGACACATATTCATCTTAATAATTATTTATTATTTCACCAAATGGGTTGAATCGGCGTCCTACAAAGCAGTGACTAAAAAAGTCGTGGCAGACTTTGTCCGCGACCTTATCATTTGTCGGTTCGGTGTTCCAGAGTCAATCATCACCGACAACGGCTCTAATCTTAACAGTGATCTGACAAAAGCCATGTGCGCGACCTTCAAAATCAAGTACAAGAATTCCACAGCCTATAGACCACAGATGAATGGAGCTGTGGAAGCCGCCAACAAAAACATCAAGAAGATATTGAGAAAGATGATAGAAAAATACAGACAGTGGCACGAAAAGCCACCATATTCCTTACTAGGATACCGCACCACAGTCCACACATCAACTGGGGCAACTCCTTATTTATTGGTTTATGGTACGGAAGCTGCTATTCCTGCCGAAGTGGAGATCCCTTCCTTAAGAATCATACAAGAAGCTGAACTCAGCGACGCAGAATGGATAAAAGGACGGTACGAGTAGTTGGCCCTCATAGATGGGAAAAGGATGAATGCAATATGTCACAGACAACTTTATCAGAGCAGAATAACCAGAGCTTTTAACAAAAGAGTCAAACCAAGACAGTTCACGCCAAGGAAGCTGGTGTTAAAGAAGATCTTTCCACATCAAGATGAAGCCAAAGGGAAATTCTCTCCCAACTCGCAAGGTCCATACATGGTTCACCAGGTATTGACAGGAGGAGCTCTTATACTTGCAGAAATGGACGGAGAAGTCTGGCCAAAGACAATCAATTCAGATGCAGTCAAACGCTACTATGTGTAATTCTTTATGATGTAAACTGAACTAGTAAACTGAACTACGCCCGACCTGATTCCCGTTTAAGAGGGGATACGTAGGCAGCCCTATGGGTTCAGTCACAATTCAATAAAAATATAATTTCTCCCCGCAATTGCAAACTGGGCCAGAATTTTGAGAAGGACCCTCAAAATTTCGAAGCAAGTTCAGTCGATCGCAGCATATACAAAGGTCAGAATCATCAACCATCTAACTGGGGCAGAATTTTGAGGAGGACCCTCAAAATTCTGTAGCATGAGTGGTTGCAATGTCTTGAACCATGTCACAATCGTCGGTTCATCTAAATTTCTCAAAATATATTTTTACTATGTCTTTATAAAATCAAGCACGTTTTCAAAATATAGCTCTGTTTAGCAAACGCTACCCCGATGACATAAACAGGATCATCAGACCAAGCATAATGAAGCAAGCAAAGCCAGCGGGGATACGAACCAACCTTCCCCATCTACAGAACTCACGATTTTTCTTTGGATGCAGGAATAAAGAACAAATAGGTTTCGAAGTCACGAACATCAACACAGTCGCAAATTCAAGGTTTACTATCAGCACAAAGGAACGAACATGCTCCATAGTCACAGTTCTCACAGCAATCGCAATACCACAACCTATTACCAGCTAAGAAATCCTACTAGCATTCGCTATTTGTTCCTTTGTATAGGGCCAAGCCATGCCTTCATCTTTCACGGGACTAAGCTTTGTCCCACATTTTGCATGAGGTTAAGCTCTACCTCCATTTGCATAAGGCTAATCATCTGCCTTCCGTCTGCATAAGGCTAAGATCTGCCTTCATTTGCATGAGACTAAGCTCTATCTCCATCTTGCATAAGGCTACTCTCTACCTTCATTTGCATAAGGCTAATACCCTGCCTTCCCTTGCATAAGGCTAATATTTGCCTTCCATTTTGCTTAAGGCTAACCGCTGCCTTCCTATCTGCGTGAGGCTAAGCTCCTCCTCCAATTTACTTTTTCACCGAGACTAAGCGTTGTCTCTCAAGCAATATCTACTTCGCTTCTCTTTCGGGCTAAGCTCTGCCCTTCCATTTGCAAGACTAAGCTCTGTTTTGTCAGCATTATATTATTGCATATCATGGGCTGAAATATCGCTAACCTGTCCAAAGGCGTCATAGTCTAACGACATCATCCTCATAGCCGGAAGACACCATGTCATGGCCTGAGGATCTCTCTCAGTTTGCATATCATTATTCAAAGGAATCATAGTTCGGAGGCACCATCTACATGGCCCGAGAACAACATTTCATGGCCTACGAATCTCTCATCAAGCCATTCATGGCCCAGGACATCATGGTCTGAGGAAGTCACCCCTAACCGTCCGAAGACAACTTTCATAGTCCAACGGGAACCTGCATCATGTTTAAATTTGTGCACAATATACACTTGCGGTATTCTTATTTGCAGGTAACCCGGCGAGCAACGACTATCCAGCATGAGCAATCCCGCTCCAGTTCTCCCAACCATATCAAACCTAACCCCTTCCGTAAAGCGTTCATTCATCTAGCCCTAGATTTTGCGTCCGCTTTTGTGATAACTTCATCGGTATACTTCGCCGATGAATCCGGAACTACATACGGCCTGATTCCTGTAAAATCAGGGATATGTAGGCAGCTCAGAAACCAGGGCGCGGCCCTAAATTTCTCAAACTGTTTCGCTCAATCAAAATTGGCCATCATATTTTTGCCCGACAACTCTTTCACCCTTTCCGGGTAAAGAGGGGCAGCTATAGATACCCAATTTTTCCCTAAAAATATTTTAAAATTGCATATATACCTTCAAAATCATGCATTAATAGCAACTGGTATTTTCTATAATTTTCTATATTTTTATTAATTTACCCAGCATTTTATTTCCAATAAATAATTACAAATTGCATCACAAATGATTTCAAAAGCATTTCTTGATTTTATTTATCGTTTATGGTCCCATTAAGACCAAATTATTTCATAATTAGTCAAATTGGCACCTTTTGGCTATAATTGCAGTAACTTTGCAATTATAGCCCAATCATATAATTTTATACCAAAATTTAATCATTTTATATTTCAATACTAAATAATCTTTTTAAAATAATTTTCTATGCATGAAATTTATTTTTATGATTATTAGTTATTTTATAAATTATTTTAATTTATTTGGATTGGGTATTGTCAAATAGCCTATTCTATTTTTTATTCTAGCCTAAATAAAACCAGCCCACCTGATTAAATCAAGCCCAAATATCCCAAGCCCAATTCCTAAGTCTACCCGGACCCAATTTCCACTTAATCTGGACCGTTGATCATTTCGGACCAACGGACCAGATTCACCCTTTCCTAATTTAACCTAACAGACTACGCCCCATACCTCTCATTTCCCTCACCTCACCCGCCGTCACCCCTTCCCCTTCTCTCTCAAATCCTTTCAACCAAACCCCAACTCTTAAGCATCGTCACTGGCATAAACTCCACCTTGTGATGTTTCTATGCATTCTCCGACCAGTCCTAGCCTTCTATGCTCCGTGGCTCTTCGATTTTATGAATCCTTGAAAGGGTTTCAAAGGATTCTGACTGGATCTGGTTTGAGTCTATGTTTGCTGGCCTCTCTCAGACCTCTTTTCATTTGTAAGTTAGAATCTCGACTTGTTTCATTACAACTCTATGGTTTCTAAGCTGATTCTCTCATCTCTGGGTTATCTATCTCTGAAACCCTATTTTTTGACTCTTAACTTCTTAGATCTGTAATAGATCTGGGTATATCCTGAGTTATTTTGCTGTTTTTCCTAATGATTTCTCCGATTTTTTGCTAAAACGCCTCTTCGTCTTCAAACTAGGGTTTCTTGACCCCTTTTCAAAAATGATTCTTCTTCTGATTTAAGTGTTATTCTATGATTTTCAATATGTTTAAGCGTCTATTTAAGTTTTTCCCCTTTTGTCTGACTTATAATGTCAAAACCCTAAGTTTCTTGGTCTTAATCATGGGTTCTGAGTCTGTTCTTGCTTATTTGTTCATTTGATTCATTTGCATGTCTGTTACTTATGAATTCGTTCAGAGTTTTTGTGATTTTACCTTATTAGGGTTTCTGATTGTTGCTTCTTCCGCTTATATTATTTTTATTCTGCTAATTCCTCTAATCAGTTCTATCTTCTCTAGTTGAATCCCTGATTCTATGTGATTCTTACTTTACTATGTTTCTAATTTTACTTCTTCTCTCCTATTATGTGTTTATTCCATTTGCTCATAGAAATTTTATGTTAATTCTCCCCTTAATCAGTACTGTTCCTATTTGAATCCCTAATTTTCTGTGATTAACACCTTTTACCGATTTCCGATCTCTAAGTTATTTTGTCGCCTTATTTTATGGTTGACTATATTGTTAATTGATTCTTATGATATTTCCTTAATTAGAACCATATGTACCTAGTCCTAATTACATGTTCTGTACTTGCACTGTTTGAATTGTTTCCTTATCTGTTATTCCCTAGTTACACATCGATTTCTTTCCTAATTTGTTACATGTTCTTACTGTTTGAAGTTAAATCCCTTAATCAAGGGAGTACTTGCACTGATTTTACTCTAATTGGTTCTGAGTTCCATAATTTGCTGCCTAATTGTGATTCTTACCTTATTATACCTAGTTTCAAACTACTATATATACATTGCTCTTTCATTAACTCAAGACACGAACACACTAGTTCAAACTCTATCTCTCACACTCAAAGGTTTCTGCTCTCTTTCTGTGTTACTTACTATTATTCTGAGTTAGCCGGCAGCAAACCAAGGCTAATTATTGTGCTCTCCTGTCCCTTCACTTTTGTGTTTACTGTCTTCGTTACTGGTATGTTCTGATTTCAATTCAAGTCCCAAACCAATATGCTTCTTTTACTGCTTCAGTTTATCATATTTCTAATATGTTTCTATTTGTGGTTTTGTTGTTCAACCTGGAACTAATATGTCTACTTTACTGCTTTACCAACATGCTTCTGAATATGTCCAACCCCTTAGGATCAACCTGCTCATGAATCCCCTTTGTAGTATACCCCAGTGTGACTCTGCCTTACTTATGTTTTCCCTGATTTCCATCATGAACCTTTTTGTGCAAAGTAGTTAGCTATCCTAAGTTGTCTAATCCTGTGTTGGTTCTGAGATTCATGATATGTTGATTCCCTAAACCCCTATAAGAATTTTCATGCTCCTGTAACTATGTGTGCACTAAATGTGCTCTATGTGTCCCCAATCCCCATCACCCCTATGTGTAGATTTGTTCTTCCCGTTTTGGTTATGTGTTCTTTAAGTATTGCTGATTTTAGTTTTGGCTCTATGTTTGATCTGTTGTTGTTTAATTATATAACTCTCTCTTTTCAAAGGTTGTTTTACTGAATGACTCCCTCTTTTATTTCACAAAACTTTTTCAAACAAGTATCTTTTAACACTATTTTCTTACTAAAACCTTTTCAAAACTATATCAAGCACTCTCACTCTACTCTTAGGTCCTTAAGTTCTTCCCCTCTAATGTGTGACTGCTTAGGGATCCCTATGAGATCCCTCTGAACTCTGATGCATTACAGATGGCTCTTCCACACTGCACATACTCAATTATGGTTGTGAAATCTGGGTGTGAGCACTGCCCGGGATCCCTTGAGGTCCTTAGGGAACTCTGACACACCCGGATATGAGAAAGGCTATGACACATTTGGGATTTTGAGGTTTTGAGAATCTGGGCCTGTTTTCAGGCTCCCTATAGTGTAACTTCTTATTTTTCCTTATCCACTTATGTAATTGATTCACATTGGTTTGTAATAATTGTTGTAAACGAATATTGGGGATTAATAGTGAAAAGGAGAGGGTAGCCAAGTCTGTTGTTGATATCAATGAGGTAGAAACCATGCCTTAGGCTTACATTTCTATGTGCGCATTAGAATCCATGTTTAGGACCAACACATGCAAAGCATACCATACATTAGATATCATGCTCTTAAGTTTCATGTATATTGTTTCAGCATCACATTATTCTATCACTTAGAAATCATGCTTCAGGGCTAAAAAATAGCACTAACACGAACTGTTGTTTTTGCACACTTTTGAAGTCATGCTTAACAATGCTGTAATCTTTTGTGCATCCTGCTTTAGGAACTCTGCATATAAATCATTCTGCATTTTATATGTGCTTTAGATATCATGTTTTAGGATCTTGTTTGTACTCGCTCAGTCACATCTAGTTAAACTGTTAACACATAAAAAAAAGATACAAAACATGTCTCACCATGTTTTAAACAAACTGGTAATAACCCCTGTGTCTTTGCAACACTTAGAACATCATGATTTAGGTAAAACAACTTCTAAACTTTTTTAATAATTCTGGTAACTATTGTGCATTCCTCCACGCCTAGGCAAGCCTTAGGTAACCAACCTTTTTCTAAAACAAAATTGGAAAATTATTTCTTTTGTGTTTACTGCTTAATGGTTAACAAGTTTAAAATCAGTAGGCAAACTGATTAAGGCCCCTACTTCTGGGTTTATAAAATAAAACTGCATCTTTTCTGTGTTTTGATATTCACTTAAACATCATGTTTGAGGGTCCTGTCTAATAATACTGCTCTTATTTGTGTTTGAGTCGTGCTGTTTACGTGCATTATCTGTGGAGGTAAATTTGAGCCTCTCAATTGTTTTTCCCCGCCTTTATCTGTTAAAACCCTATTTGTTCTTGCATGTCGCCTAATATTTTCTCCTTTCAACCTTAGGGGTTTGTTTAGAACTACCTTTAAGTAGGGGTCCCAATCTCCTCCAGGACCATTAAGGAGGGACGGGTAACAACACACATAGAGGTCGTTAAATAAACTCGCTTAATAACTTCTAAGGGGTGGGGAAGGGTAGACATGGATATAATAGTCGGTGCGCTAATGCAACGTGTAGCCCCTCATTGAGGAGTGATTACCGGGCATTCCACTGATGTGATCCTATAGGATAAACAACCTAGGACCCCTATCCCTTACATATGTGTGTTTAGATCATAACTCTTTCAAAACCTTATATGTGTGCCTAGACTCTAAATCTTTTAATCTTTAGCACATATGTGTGCTTAGACTGCGAATCTTCTCAAAAACCTTTATTTACCTATGTTCTTTTATTGCGTATGTGCTACCTGTTTTAAAATTCACAAAGTTTGTTTGGCCGGGAACTACAGTTATGGACTTCGAGGGGTGCCTAACACTTTCCCCTTGAAGTAATTTCAAGCCCTTACCCTACCTCTAGTTATCCAATCTGTGTTTGTAAATAACCCTTAGTAGGTGCCCTAACGCACCTTAATTCGTTAGGTGGTGACTCTTCAATTACTCACCTCTTTCCCAAAAAGAAACGAGTTGTCCCAATAATATCAAAACCCTGACTGATCCGAAAGGAGAGGAAAAAGGGGGGCGCGACACTCACATTGACCAGGAAATGAGGAAGGTTTTTCGACTTTGAAGTCGGAATTCAGTTCGACTGGCCCAGGAACACACTCTTCAATGCGGGGCTCCACCGGCGTTTTATCACCGGCCGGACGCGATGAGGAGGCTTTTTCTTTTTGAGGGATAGTTTTAGATATTTTAGCCATTACTATACGGATATCAAGAAGAAGTTGATGTTATGATAAACATAAATCGAAGAAGATTATGAACTTAAAGAAAATTGAGAAGCTTGTAGATATTTAAGAAAAGGTTTTGCAAGTAAAGATGGTAAACATTGAGAAATTGATCTATTTATAGTGGCCACTTTAACGGTTTGAGAAAACTAGTGGCCAACCATCGTCCATCGTTAATTAATGGCCTTGGGAACTATGCAGACACGACCCTTCAGTCACTTTTGTTGCTGATGTCATGGGATTGACGTCATGATCGAGGTATCAGAGAATCAAGGATCAAATCGTTTCTTATCACTTCACTCTAGGAAACGTGGGGACTATCTGTATCTGGTCAAAATCGGGTATGACCACTTTCGTAGGCTCGAGAAGTTGCTTCGAGAATAGGCTTATAATGGGCCGATCTCAAGCTCGAAGACATGAAAATCGAAGTGCTCTATGAAGATCGAGACCGAGCGTGATCAATCTCGAGTGAGGCATAGTAACGGAATGACGAGATATTAGCAACCGGTCGAAAATCATGACGGAAATCATGGGGCAGGTCGAATCAGGCGGTTATTGACATCAATCATGGGATTTGTTTCTGTTATTATAATTGTACCTTATTTAGGATTCCTCCATTATATGTAGAGGGATCCCATTCATTTGTAACCATCATCATTCACTGATTAATATACATACGCTGCTCTATTTTGCCTTACTGTTTATTGTTATTTACTATTGTCCTTCATTTCCCTTACTACATATCCTCGAGACCATTATGATTCGAGGTCGAGCACACTACTGATATAGTGGTTTAATTTACTTAATCGTCTAATTCGTTCTTTTCATTCACTGTTTATCAATTGGTATTGAATTAGATCACGTATCCTTATAACCACAATACAAGTTTAATTGTTACTCGGATTTCAAGGTAAACATGTAGTTTAAATGGGAAAATAATTCAATCCTTATGTTACAATTATATCCTCAAATTTATAAAAATATTTAAGGTTATAAAAGTCCATCAATATTTCAAGGATATTTTAGCCGTTCAACATTTAGCATAAATTATTCATGATTTTATAATATATATATATATATATATATATATATATATATAATAAAGGGCAGGCAAAAACACAATATTAAGACAAGTAGCATAACCACAAAAAGCTAAGTGGCATTAGGACAAAACAAACTACCTTTCTAACTAAAAAACCTTTTGAATTTTGAATTAATTGGTTGGTTATTCTATTTGAATTAATAAATATAGATATCTTATAATTAGCTTTAATATATATATATATATATAT